>JAGVSQ010008464.1:0-14378 GCA_022683975.1 Rhyacophila evoluta
GATTCGAACCCGCATTCCCCGGATCGCTAGGCGCGCACGCTACTAACTACGCTACGCCGGGGAGACATGTTCATTAGCTATCGCAAAAATTTTGTTTCGTTAGGGCTAAGATACAACTTGAAAATTTTTATACTATGCGTGTATCAAGAGATTAGATATATTTCAGATAGATTGTATTTATTTGAAACATATTTTCATTAAAATTAGTTTTTAAAATTACCGTGCATTTATTATTAATTAAACGTAACTACTTGATTGATCCGTGATCGAATTTACTCTAATGCAAATCTTACTTACCACATTACTTGCATTTTGATACTGCACATGATAGTATGCATGCATTCGATTCGTCTATTGCAGATATAAATTTGATTTATTTATAAAAAGTACCTGTTTTTATCATTGACGTATAAGAAAATGCGTAAAATTTTTTAAACGATTGACTATGAAAACATCATGATCTGGTATGTCACTCTATGTTTTATTCTAAAGGAAACAGAGTTATTGACCTACTTATAAAATTTACTAACATTAAAAACCTCACCAACAAAAATATGTTGCTAGGAATAACTTATATTCATAAGAAAACTATGAAGTATTCAAGTAATGTTATAAGAGTTCATTTGTTTAGAAACGATTCTTTATTATTATTTTTTGAATGTATAAAAACATTCACTTGGTCTGTGACTAATCGTCAAACTTCCGAAGTTAATCCAAAGACAAATACATCACCGTACAATAACTTTGTTTGAAAGATAATGGCGGTATCATGTATTTTTTCATCCTCTTGTTAGACGATTAATTATAAGTGGGCGGTTAGTTATATTCCCTTCGGTATATTAAACGTTCAATGATGCCGCTGGGAAAAAATCCAAATTACCACTTTAAGACCGCACGGATTTTATGACCAGAGGGCCGCGTGCAAGTGACAAGAACGGAAGATATCTCCGGCGGTGAAAACTTGGTCATTTATTACTCGGTGCGGTATTCTGCGGAGATAAAATGATGTGAACGCGTAGTACCCGAGACAAATGTCAAACTAGTGCAAGTGACAGCAAGTAAGGGGAAAATGGAAACGTAAACTTTATCCCTGTAGGCTCCAACGTCAAGTTTACCTATAAATTCGCATCTCACTGCTCGCTAAGTTGAGAGAATAATCTTCAAATAAAAAACCTGCGAGATAAAATGTTGAAGGAAAGTTTTCAAATAGATTCGCTGACAGATGCTCCAATAAAATATCCATCATAAGCAGTTAGAAAGTTTTTTTTTTTTTTTGAAAAAGCCGTTTTTCTGGTGTCTCAATTATGATAAAGGATTTTGAATAAATTTTCTTCAGCGTCTGATATAAATTTTATTCCTATTCATTCGTTTCTAATCTTGCTCATCAAAAAGGATTTATAAAAATAAAAAGAAAAATTTAAAAACATTTCTTTATTAAATTCATCATTTTTTGTAAAGAATGCCCTTTTTATAAGAATAACTTTTGTAACAATGAAAAAAAAAAATTGAAATCCTTACATTTATTTGGATATTTTAATTCATTCGTCGGAAAATTGTTGGTCATGATTGTTTGGCAAGAATTACGAAAGACTACCAGCGTATTGAAATTTCTAATTGTTATTAATTACACGAAAAGTTAAAAAAATAACTAGTTATAATAATCATGGTTATATACTATATTTCAGTAAGCTATAAAAATTCGATAAAAACATAATATATATTTTATTTACGTGCATAAAAATGGAGTCAAACCTCATGGCACTGTTGTTCTGTGTGGGTTAGTGCCCTTTGCCTAGACAGGGTCGATATGTTTATTGTATACGTAAAACATTGAATACTATTGATATTAATTATAAGCGATCATTAATCATGCCTAAATACCTCCCCGGTTAGCGTAGTTGGTAGCGTACCGGCCTAACAATCCGAGGTTTGTGGGTTTGATTCTCCATTTGTCGGATTTTAAAAATCTAAAAATGCAGAACTGAATTTCCATTGGGTTGAGCAATTGTCTGATAAACGATTTTCGTGAAAAACAATCTGTCAAGACGTCTTCACATTGTAAAGATACATATACTTCCTTTCGGAGCGGATATCTTCACACTGTATAGTTTCATATGGGAGCGAACATGGTATACAAAAAAATATATATCTAATAATTCGGTCCGTAGTCAGTTGTTTGTGTTCCTTAGACTGATTTTAAAAACTATAAACTGTTAATGTAAAACTTTATTTCGAGGCGGCAATCTTGATTTAAGTATTTATCATTTTTTATAGCTACAAATTTATATTGTTGAGTTGTTATTTTGTATTAACATTTCCTTTACAAAGAAAACAGTTTTTTTTATTACTACAAATTCACTCTGCCAATACTTATTACTCTTTGCAAACTCTACCCAGACGTACAATACGAATAAGGTTATCAATATCAAAGAATCACATCGTGTCTCGACAAAAGGTTTTCTCTTTCAACGGGACATGTTTTTGGAATTCATGGCAACGTTCCGTTCGGCCTACTACCGTTCATGAGGCAGATTAATATGTCTGGCGGAGAAAATAAAATAAAAGCGCTCTTTTTCGCAAAAGAAATAGGAAAGCTTGATTTCGGCCACGCGATATGATCGTATTCTTCTCTTTCAATTATTGGGTCTAGCCTAGAATAAGGGTCCCAATTTAAATGATACTTTCGTACAGGGATGTAAAGCGTATTAAGTATCATTTCTTTTATGCTACAAGACAAATTTTAAAAGCTTCATTTATGAAGATATTCTTATTGAAGTCACGTTTCTAACACTGCATTCGAAATATAATAAAACATTTATTTCTTCTAAAAACTTTCACCTTGGTTTTTTTACTTACTTTCATATTGTCATTAATTTATTTCACTTTATTCTATCGCCTGATAGTTTAACGATCATTGATTTTATGCACATACTTATTATACTAAAAGGTCATTAAGTTCTATTTGAATCCAATACTTAATATAGCTCTATATATAGTCATAGTATAATTATATATAATTGAACTTATTCCACTCAGTAAAATTTAAAGACGAACATTTTGAACAAGTATTTTTGATAAAATTCTACATAGATGGTTTAAAGTGCAAATTTTATAAGTCTAGTTTTGAAAATTATTTTGATGTATGTTTTCGCGATTATTTTGTAATAAAAAACACATTTTTAAAGATTTATTCGTTAAATTGCTTCGAATGACATATTTATTCATAGTTCGATGTATTTAAATAACTCCCCGATAAGCGTAGTTGGTAGCATGCGCGCCTAGCGATCCGAGAAATGTGGGTTTGAAGCCCCATCTGTCAGAATTAAAAATCCGAAAAACACAGGACTGGTTGCCCATTGTGCGACAAACAATTCCCGTGAAAAATAATCTTTCAAGTCTTGTTTTCACATTGCAAATATCCATATACTCTTTTCTCAGAGTGAATATCTTCACACTGCGTAGATCCATATACTCCATGCTGGGAGCAAACATGGTATATATTTTTTAAATAACTTTGAATTATCAAATTAAAACGGGACATGCATATAGCATGGTGCGACAAGGTGGTATTTTAAATTAAATTTCAGCTAAAAGTGGAGCTAAAGTATTTTGCGACGACTATAAAAAAATTTTGAGTGATAAAATATTAAATATGTATCAAGTAAAAATGGTTTCCCAAAGAAGCTCAGTATGGCATCCTTGATCGGAAAGGTTGCGTTCGTGTTGTAGCAATCACCAGAGAGCATCGAATGAATTCAATTCAGACTTTTATTATGTACGAAACGAGAGATGCGATTTTGTTAGACTTTTATATTAGAGGAAGAATACTATATACTCGTGTATGATTCTAGCCAGGTGTATGATTTTTGAAAAATATTTAAGGGTGTTGTATCTATTGTAAATCGTTTAATACAAAATAGTAGAACATCGATATCGTATATTTAAATCGAAAAAATTGGTTCTTGACTATAGAACACAAAACTAACAATTATTATAAACGTGAAACATGATTAAAATTCAATGAAAATTTGAAGAATAACTGAAAAGAATTAGGAGTAATTTCCAAATTCAAGTTACGATGATTTCCGACCAAACCACAACATAAAGGGATTTAACGGAGTGAAAGGAATATAAATTAAACATTAGGAAACTATTATATGGCATACATTAATATAACTTAAATAGCAGAAAATTAAGAGAATATGAATTGAATTTTCTAATAAGTAATATTATTATTGACATGTTTTCATAGTAACATAGTAACATATATCTTTTGTCACTCTTCGGTTTTCGTTATGGTCTTCAAGTAAATATAATGTATATTAGCGTTAAATTATTATTGTTTCATATAAAATCAAGGAGCTAAGCATTGCATTATCGGCATTAAAATGAAATTAATCTACATAAAAGCTGGTAGATTAATATAAAGAAATGCTGCAAAAAAAATATTTCGGGGAGAATTTGTCGGAGGAATTTTGCGGAAGGCTTACATTACGGCCAACAATAATGAAATGAAAACATTTTCACTAAACGTTGTGGTGCGAGAAAATTTGGAAAGGTAAAATTTGCTTTCGTATAACAGTTTTATTATTCTGAAAACGGAAGATTGCCAGGTTTTTAGTATGGATTCAATATACGTAAAGTGATGTAATAATATTCGCGGAAAAATCGTTTAAACGCAAGCCTCGTTGATTTTTTTCGACGGTCGGAAGCCAATTTGGCAAAATGGCGGCTTACGGCAAGTATTGTTTCACAGTTGAACAGCTACCGTTTAAGCCAATATTGGCAAAGCAATAACAAAACCAATAGACGCGCCACGTATGGAGTTTTTACCGCCGCGGCTGAAGCATTCCATCGCTATAAACATCGCGCGGTTGTTTTGTCGAATAGTTTGGAGCCAAATGAAACTCCAACGTGAAGTGCGCTGATTGTAAAATAATCCGATAACCAGGATATGCTTTTGTATTCAGAAGATTACGACACGTGAATTTATTATTGATTCTTCTTTTTCCATACCTTTGGTATATACGAATACAATATTGTCGTGTATGACAATATGTAGTAGCCACATGAAGGAGCAAAAATAATAATAGATTATTTCATATATTAAACATGTCTACTCTTTGAAATTTTAAAAACCATAAGAAGCTGTGAGATTAGAAGATGTAACCTCCGACACTGTACTGTACTCGCTTACCTCTCAGTTTTTTTTTGTATTTCCTTACATACAAGTGTATAACGTAAATAAAAACCAATTCGCTATTTCTGCTTTTTGAATGCTTAGGAAATTGTTGAGGAATCTATATATATTTGAAATTGTGCATATAATGTAAATAGTGAAATTTTAATAATGTTTTTGCTAAAAGTGTTTAGTTTTCATTATAAATAAAATAATTTTATGAAATCTTTTGAACGACTAACATTCTCAACTCGATATAGCTTAGTTAACATATAACACATTTTTATATTTTATATACCACATTTTTACGAGAATCGTATGTATCTCAACCCGATGGGCATGCAGTTATGCATTTTCAATTTTTTTGATCCAGCATATGTAGGAATTGAATCCATATACCTCGGATGCGGTGCGTGCATGCTAACCTCTACCTTATCCATGGATGCTAGTTCAGTGAAATTATGATTTTGTTCGTGTGAGATTTTTGATAATTATTTAAGTAAAGTCAGAAGCATATTCAACATCATAACGTTGCATACATTTCGTAACTAATATTGCAGGAACATATAAATCCATCATTTTCGTTACAGTCACTTAGTGAAGTTTTATTTTTTGCAATCGCTTGTACCAATGACACATTTTTATACGAACACAAAATGTTGTATCAATACATAATATAATTAAGTGTTAAAAAAATGTGCTAATGATACAAGGGATTGCAAAAATAGAACTTTATTTAATTAAAAAAGTCGAGTTGCGTGTTTCCGTAATATCGGCGACAGTTTGTTATTATTTGTTAGATATGCTCCAAAATTTTATTCGTTTAGGAGAGTTTTAAATGTATTACTCTCCAGTATTAAATGCTTATCTATAAAAAAATGGCCTAGTATTTTTAATATATTCTTCAAAACGTAGCAGAAAACATTCAAATATAAAATACAATCAAGCCAAAATGTATATAAAAAATTATATCAGTAAATACAGTAACAAAACTAAAGAATTTATATGTTATTTTATCTTAGTTATATTATTAGTATCTACATTATTTTGTGCGTTGAAAAAATAGCACAACCATCTTGAAGGCATTACATTTTTTTCATTCAGTACAGACTCTCGACCTGACATTTTCTTTGGTAACTATATCTTAAGCATTACTTAAACATAATTTAGTATTTAGTCATTGAACTAATTTCAGTAAATTTTTACCTAGTTTAAAGTCTTTCATAATTGTATAATGTTTTTTTCGCATGTCACTCTCATATGTATTTTATTTTCTTTTAATAAATAATTATTTAAATATGTATAATAATTTTCATGTAACGCTGTGGGAATAAGTAAACGTTTATTAAAGCAGTATACATTAAACCAGTATTCGTATTATAATATCGTTACGAAATATTTTTTTACTGCCTGAAAAAAAACTTTACAGGGAATTAAAAATTTCTTTACGCTGGCCCACGCATGAAGTAAAAATGCTTTTTGAATAACGTTTTCTATTATCCGCAATGTGGGAGCTTATTTATTTTTGTTCACTTTTGATATCGGCCGGGGAGCTCCCGTGACTTATTTACGAGCGCCGTTAAAAAATTGTTTGCAAAGAAAGAATGAAAAGTGATCGGCCATATTACGCCGAATGGTGCGATTTTGCCCTGTAAGGGACGATGAAGAAAATTCGCAATCGAAGTATATGCATTGAACGATAGAATTTCGAATGGTATCTAAATTATTCTGTACAAAATACGTTCTAAGTCTATAAAAAACTTGTAATATATTTACAAAGTGGAAGAGATTGTATTTCATTCGCAATACAAAAAAAGGAAAACGGACTATTTTTTTATTTATTATTTATTGATGTAATGGACACATTTTAACTCACCACCCTCGCTCCGAAAGTAGATCATGCTGATTTCTAAAATTTGAAGATGCCCACTCTATAAATGAAGAAAATATTTTTACGAAAATTAGCCATCAGCCGATCGCACAACCCATTAGATATTCAGTTTTGTATCCTTGATTTCTTTAAATTCGTCTTGTTAGGTAAAATCGAAATACGTGCGTCTTGAAATTGTTTGAATTCCACCAAAACTAGAGCTATATATTTACACACTATTTACAACAAACCTATATACAAACCATAAAAGTATGAAAGCCAAACTTTGTCACTAAAAATAATTTAAGAATATATAAAAAAAAATCATTTCAAGACTTTGGAACATTATTCTCTTTGGAGGCATATGAACGGTTTTTCACGAATATGTATGAGGGGTGTAATTCCACAGTGAACTTATTCCGTTATGCCAATATTTAAAAGAGTTTTTTTTTAAAATAATTTTGCCTACTGGTTTACATGCTATGTGGTTATTCAATGGAAAAAAATACTTGTTTCAGATACACCTTTAAATTTTGGCATGGTGAAATAAATTCACTCTGGCATTACATACCTCATATTGGTTATCACAATATAATCTCGATAACTCTTTAATACTGTTGACTGGACTGAATTTATATGAAAACTTGTCACGAGTAGAAAGCATGCCATGTTGACTACTCACACGCCATATATGTAATGTATTACTATTTAATTGACTTGGATCGTGACATGTGAGACGATCGTAAGGAAGATATTGGCGGGTTGGCACTGAAAAAAAACCCCGGAACGTCGATTCGCAGGTAATAAATACCCGACACGTCATCCGGGAATGAAATATATGGGTCAAAGCTGGAGACAAACAGAAAGAATTGCCACCGCGGGACTTATCGAGCGATAAGTGTCGTCTTCTAGTATAACGACTTTCATGTTTTTCGATGAGGACATGCCAGACGCGTTATGACGAGATCTCTAGTAATATTACACACCGCTTCATATCGTTTTTCCAGTGCTAGAAGAACAGTAAAAATATTTTTTTATTAGCCCTACGATTTTTCAACAACGATATCATAGAATTAAATGCTCGTAACAACCGTTTTGCGTCTTTTTTAAAACCATGTTTATTTAGAAAGTAGAGTATATGAATCTACATAGTGTGAAGATATCTGCCTCTATAGTGGAGTATATGGATATCCGCAACGTGAAGACATGTTTTGACAGATTGTTCTGTCAGAATAATTGCTAATCAGATAATTGCTCAATCCGATGCATATCCAGTCTTTCATTTTTGAATTTTCAAAAATTCGGTAGATGTGGAAATCGAATCCACATTCCTCAAATTGCTAGGCTAACCTCTATGCTACCGGCAAGACTTTTGTTTATAAGACTAGCTTTTTTAAAGTTTACTAACAATGAATATGAAAGATATTGTTTTTGATGTTGATGAAGTGTAGGTTGTTTTTGAAAATAGCTGTGAATAGTTCACCATAGCCAATATTTCAAAAAACGTCGGAGGTTGCGGAATTGAATACTACAGTTGCAGTATGTTTAATACTCCAGAAATACAAAACTAGATTAAATAAATGGCTGGCAATCAATTCTCGTGAATATTTTCCATGTAAATATTTAAAATGTGTAACATATGAACCTTCGAAATTTGAAGATTTATCTTGAAAATATACTTATTCAGTCCATGCTGTGTAAGATGTTTGATAAAATAAAACACATAAATTACAATGTAACAAGGTATATTATCGTTTTAGTAGAATATCAAGAAAATCTAGTTTATCTACTTTAAAACTGAATCCTTGATGAGATAAGTGTTTGACTGACAACTAATCATAAAAAAAACCATATTAATATTAATACTCACTTGAACAACCAAAAACCAAATCAAATGAGATAATAATATGACTATTTTCGTTCATAAAAAATAGCCCAGTCAGTAGTAAATAAAGTGTAATATATTTACTAATATACTTGTATTACTGAAAAGTTCTTTATGCTACTAATTTAAGAGTAAGTTAATAAGTTAATAAATATTTTCATCATAAAACATAGAAATGTATACCCCTGCGCCTTGAACTATTACCAAGCATTTTGCTCTCAATTAATATAACCACTTCTACGTCGCTAATGCATGCGTGACCAGAATCCTCCAGTAAAACGTTCTCTAGCTTGGGTGGGATGGGTGTCGCGAGAGATTGATTGGAAAATGTGTCAGGAGAACAAAAGAGTGATGGTGGATAATGGAGGGAACTGCAAAGTATTATTATTCCCGATTTGTCGTCGAGAGGAGTTTTGATTGCGTACAAAACGGGGAATTGTTATCTTTGACGTTTGGTATTCAGTCAATGTTATCATTTTTTTATTCATACAAATAACTGCTCTGTGACATTCAAGAATTATTTATAACGTAAGAATTTTGGTGTTAACATTTGTACTTCTTTATTTTTTGAAGAAAATCGGTATAAATAAAAAGGTAAATCATGATATTAATCGTAATATGTGTGTACGAATTGATATTATGATATAATTTATAATCCGTATAATATTGGAAATCGAAGAAACTCTTTAACGATTGTATCATCTCTCCGATCGATACATCGATTTATTTGTATTATTTTATTATTGATCAATTAATTAATTAACATTTTTGACTGATGGTGCTTGATGGAAAACGATTTTAAATTATTTAAAACTGGTAAACTTCCATGTGTAAGATCACTGTTAGCAACCCGGGTTTCGCCTTTCAGCATCTTCATGCTATATGATATGTGAGCAGTGAGCAAACATATAACATACTCTATTATTTACTTAGCCTGCCCGGTTAGCGTAGTTGGTAGAGTGTGCGCCTAGCAATCCGGGGAATGCGGGTTCTATTACCCATCTGTTGGATTTTAAAAGATCTAAAAATGCAAGACTGGATGCCTATTGGATTGAGCAATTGTTTGACAAACAGTTCTCATGAAACATAATCTGTGAAGACATCTTCACAGTACGCAGATCCATATACTTTACTTTCGGTGTGGGGTTCTACACAGTGTGTAGATCCATATGGTCCACTTTGAGAGCGAACATGGGATATATAAAAAAATATTTACTAATCTGTAAAGATTTTAGACATTTAAAAAGATACGAGATTCCAGTATTAAAAATTATACACGGTTGAACTATTTAAAGTACTCGTACTGTATAAAGATGAAGATAAGGAAGAAGGAAACATCATTTAGATACAAAACTCAAATCTCTGATCCGAGGTTCAAAATCAAAATACTATAAATAGATACTACTGCCTAGTAGGAAACATTACTAACTAAAAAATAATGAGTCTAGGTTTGTTGATTTAAATGGGAGTATTTATAATTATAAACATCGTATTTTGTCAAAATATATGCATTCAACCAACAGTTTACAGTTGAAAGAAATTTTTCAATGGAATAGTTCTCCGCATAAATCGTGAATATTTATCACCAAAGAATATAATTCTAACATAATATAATATCTACTACCTAATCCGTTTATTGTTTAACATGAAGGGTTAGTTGCCGTGTAAATACAACACTGAAGGAGAAAAGGTTTCCCACTTTACATAACAATAATCTATGTGTACTACCTATGTTAAAGTGATTATTATATTATTTAGTAAAACTTTTAACATGTAGAGATAAAAACAGGAAGGAACTAGAGTTATTTAATTCATTAATAAAATGAAACCCTTTAATAAGATACTACTATCACATTAAAATATTGTGTGTAAACTTAAACTATATGTAACAATAAAATATTTAAAAGATAATCTATAAGTAATTTTCTAAATACGGTTCTTTATACGTATGTTAAAAGATATTTTAATATTAAATGAGTTTTATGTAAACTTGTAAGTAAAGTTCAGGTAGTTAATTAGTGAAAGCGTTTTAAATGAAAGTCTTTTAATAAAGATTAATTGATAGCAGCTAATAATTATATCCATAATAATGTATCATAATAATTGTATACAGAGAATATTGTGATAATTATTTCAGCAATGAGGAAGAAATTTTGCGAAATTTTCGGATGTGTCAGAACTTTTTTATGTATAAAAACCCCGAGTTTACATTAATTTATTAGGCAGAAAACTTAGATGTTGTAAATTTTTTCTATTGGTGTGAACTTTAAGAAACATTTGCAACTTTGAATTGTGTTATTATATTTTTCTAAATATAATCAAATACTCACAACTGCTTACAACAAACTACTAAAAAAGTATCCTTTATTATTAATGTATTATTAAATTGCCTGACATTTTGTGGTTCATACTATGAACGCACTAAACTAATCAATTAGTTTTTATAAATCCTACATCATTTCAAATCAAGTGAAAAGTATTAAAATTTGTATAACGGTATTCAAGGATTTAATCTTTTATAGTGATAATGGGTGCTATGAGGGAATGGGGAGGATGTAGGTTAAATCTATTAACCTTCGCTAAAAAACTTACTAGTCTGACGTATTCGACACAATACCGTATCAATCTGACCACAATTCATTCACATCTATTCACATATAAAGTTCTCAAATAAAACTTTTGTATTAGCGACATAGATAGACTTTTCCCATTTCTACCAGAAAGCCCGAAATCGCTAGACTGAGTTAAAATTTAACAGCACTTCCTCCAGTTTCAAGCCAGTATTGATTGTACCACCGAAGACCTCTCTCTTTGGCAATCTTATAAATTGGTTCAACAAAGGAGACGACCGCAAGACCCTTGCGAGGTACAAAGGGGACACAATGAACTCTCAGGCGAAAAAATGGCCGAGCAGATGACCGAGTGAAAACGAAGGTAATAGGAGAAGGGGGTGATATTCCCTTCTTTTCTATAAGGCGTCTCGTAGTGAAAAGAGGGCTATCCAAATTATTATTATTTTCGCGACAAATGACAAAAATAACTCCCATTGGAAATTGGATAGCGCCATTTTTTAGCAGATGTGACTTTTTTTTAGAATTTGATATTGTAGGGCGTTTTTTAAAGTTAGCGAATACGGATAATAATGATACCGAAGACAGAATTTTAAGGGCTTGACATGTTTCTTTGTAATAATGATCATTAACCGATATAAAAAGGATATGCCATCAATTTCAGGATCTGGTTTGAATAAGAAATATAAATTCAAAAATACTATTTGGCTGAAAAAATAGTTTTATTCATGCTATCATATGCAAAGCAATAAGATAACAAGCATTTTTTAAAACTAATATACATATATATATATATAGTGGTTGATAGATAGCCAATTTCTAAACTGATTGTGCCCATATTGTAAATTCATAAACAAAATTCACACATTTGTTACAAATCAACGACATACGAACCTTCAATGCTTAGGTTAGAGAAATTCTAAGGATAAATACATGTAACAGAATCAATCAGAGTAAGTAGGTAGAAGTGTCTATTAGTACTGGGTTGAAATATATGGCAAATCAGTAGGATATTTCTAGAATAAAAACATCACTAACAGAATTGTATTTTTACATACAATATTTGCGGAATATACAAGGTATAAAATCAAAATTAAATTAAATAGTCGCAATAAAATTCTCAACGTCGCGTATAATATATATGTAAAGTACCAGGAATTGCATAGAATTAATAGAATAAATAGATCTAATATTCTTTTTGATATATTATTATATAGTGCGTATTTTTATTTTGGCCATAGAATCAAGCTTTTTTTGTCAATGATCATTATTTTCTGGTACAAGATAATCTAAATAAGCTTAATGTCAACAATCTTACATTCGAAAACGTTAAAAGCTTTACAAAAAAATGAATTGATAAGTTGCTCGCGTCGCAAACATGACGACTTACAGCGACGAATGACGAAGGGAACATGTGCTGGGAATAATCGCAAAGAAAGTTGTACAGGTGTGGCGTGTGCTATTGACTTGACAGGTGGTGCGAAAGCGGAGATGCTAAGTTGACAAAGACGTCATTTTTTTTTGAAAGGAAGAAGGATTTTTAATAAAATTCAATATATTTTTTCATTCCGATTTTTATTTTACTGTGTATATTAAAAATGCGATGTTCATAATTTCTTTTCAAACGGTCCCATGGATAAAAGTAAAATAAAATAATAAATGAAAATGCAAGACTATATTGTATTTTAATTTCAAATTGAATACCATAAATAATTAAGTGGATTTATGTTCTATTGGAATACTGAAAGTGTAAGTAGTATTTTTGCCGAAAACTTAAGTATCAGATAAAAACTCGGGCTATTAAACACTGACGGAAATAATGACCCTTACCATAATTTAATAACTATAGTACAAAAGAGTTTTACTAAGTTCTTATTCGAACTTGAAAAATAATGATTGAACATAACTCTAGTATATAAAATATTATAGAATGTTTTCTTAATTAAAGTAATTATTGTTTTATTATTTTAGTTACATTATTTTATCCTCATTTTAGTTTGAAAAAAATGTATATAATTATTATCGTTTCATAAAAATAAATAATTTTTCAAATGGTAGCATATTATATAATATTTTGGGGTATTTTATGAATTGCCTATGTGATTGATTTTGATGATAGTGGTATGAAAAAAAAATGTACTAGTTTAGTATCTGATTTTTATAAGTCTATAAGAATTAGTTGTTTTTGGATATCGTTTGTTTAAATATTATTATCTTCCGGTTCGCAAGATGCAGTTGTTAGAATTGGCGAACATCTCTGGATACGGAATACAATGGATTGTTCCGGATGAAGTTAACGGTTCACCGAACATGGAACTCTCCCATTGTAGGCTCATCGCTTAAAGGAACGAGATGTCTCAGAGACGGGGCGTTATTGATTTTGACAAGAGTGACGGGGATGTATCGATAAAACGGGACAAGACGACCGACTACCGGGTCGCATTTTTCAAATTGATAAGTCCATTGATTTGGGCGACACCTGCTCCGAATCTCGCGGCAGACCGAAGTCTGAGCGATTTATGTTCGCGATTGCGGATATTTGTTTTCGAATCACTATTTTATAGGGCTGCATTTTCAAAAATTCATACTTACACACCAAAATACAATAATGTAACATTACTACAAATATTTGGAAAGGAATAAATAAAAAAGATAATAAAACTACTTATTAATATTTTTGACTGACGGTGTTTGATGGAAATTGATTTTAAATTTACTTTATTACTATATTAATATTAATACAGGGGAACACAAACTGTTCTATCAAGAAATTTTGGAAATCAGTCGAGCACAGCTATTGAATCTTCTATTATTGAATTATCAGCTAATGTTCCCCAATAGTCCATTGCTATATCCAATAACTTATTAGTAAAC
>JAGVSQ010008465.1:0-14375 GCA_022683975.1 Rhyacophila evoluta
ATGCCGAAAGGCGAAACCCGGGTCGTTAACAGTGATCTCACATGTGGAAGTTTACTAGTTTTAAATAATTTAGAATATTTTAAGTTAATTGGTTGAGGTATCTTTCAATATGCATTGAAAATTTCACATTAATGTTTTCAAGATCCTGTGTTGGAACATATGGAACGCCTTTCAATTGAATGATTATTAAATGCAATTGGATACACAATTGACAATGTCGGTGGAAATGTCAAATATAAAACATGAAAATTGATTGAATCAGGTAATCAGGGCAAAACTAATTTTTATACATTATTTTGATATTTATGTGATCAGAATAAAACATCTAAGTAATATAGTTTTACTTTAAAATAAGCTTTTAAATCATATAATTCAGAAGTACAGTAGAACCTCGATTTAGTGGACCTTGGATATAACGAACAAAATATTCATAAAGAAGTAAAAGTGCAACATTGGAAAACGGTAGGAAGAATTTATTTGATAACCAAGATGGAGGAATTGATTTAGAAGTTTCTTATTTCTATTGGAAAATACAGAATGATGTTGGAGAAGAAATAGCCGAGGAAAATGTTTTACAGTGGTTGAAAGTAGGTGAAGGTGGCCCTAGCAGATGAAGTTATTGTTTTGAGAAATGACATTTTTGTAATTTTGGAATTTATGTATCAAAAGCACAGCAGACTTGAAAAGTGTTAACATAGCTTGATTTACTTGAAACTTTACTCACCATATCGTGCTGTTTATTTTCTTAGTAAAAAAAAAAAATCATAAGAAAAACCTATTTTTATATGATAGACACCCCCTCAACCCGGATTAGTCTGTTATATTGAGGTTCTGTGTTCTACAATAGAAAAATTAAAGCTGAATAAAATGGCATCAAAATCAGTATTTCAACCCTGGGTGGAGCAGCTGTTTTGCAGATTAAGAAATCGATATTTAATTAAGATTTTTTTTTTATTGTATTGACTGTAATTACTGTAATACTGTTATTATTATACAATTTTTATATTTTCCAATGTTATAGTTTTAGTATTTCCCACTTTTTTTATTTATTAAATATTAATGATTTGTACCAACCGAAATAGAGGATTCATTTTAATAGTTCAGATATTTTATGTAAAGCATTAATAGTCAAACTTTACAGTGGTGTCGAAGAAAAATTCCATCAACAAGTACTATTGACCTGTAATAATATAATTTAGTACATATTTAATTTATATTCATATGTTATAAAATGTAGCCCTGTCAAATAAATACTAACAAATTTTTGATTCAACATAACAGCAGTCTTATTATTGATGTGTTCATATACAACATGTATTTTAATGACTCAGTTAAACAAGGATTTGGCAAACCACGATAAAAAGACCTTTTATCATCAGTTATTTTTGTACTCCGAATGATTTTTGCATCAATTTGAAGAATAATACTCCACACATAAATATATTCGTGGTTTTCATACAAAAAAGTTCAGTAATATATTACCTCTATATTTTTATGTGTGAATAGTTAGTTCATTGGAAATATGAAAATGTCAACAAACAATACATACAGGGGAGCAAACTAAGAATTTCATGACCGTTACATAAATTTGGATATTTTTTACCCTGGCAAGCCGACTGTCCACTGTATTATGTTAAATAAATATACTGTATTTTTTAATGATTCCTACAATTATCTTTTATCACTTGACTTTTCGCCAGGCCACGTAAGCATGAAAGTTGAAAAATGTAAACAAAACATTTATTTATTTGCACATTACACTGAACTCTCTTCTTTTATACGGTTTTAAAATAACAATGCTACATCCTCCAATTTTTTTTTAAATCCAATAAACTTGAAAATTTTAAAAGAAATATTACACAGGGTCTGGATATTTCCAGTGATGAAACCAATGTACCAAATGTGCGAGAACCTATATTGGTAAATTATATTGAATATAATTTTTTGATATCCTTTGATTTTAATATAAGGAGACCTATCCAGCATTATTTTTTATTTTGTTAAACTTTTTTACATGGATTTGGGTGGAACATATTCACCGTGTAAAAAGGGGGTCCGGTGTATTACAAAGAATTACATACTTCGATTGAATGATCGCAGTATATAAACAAACAAAAAAAAACTAGTAGACAGATACTATCTTATGGACGGAATCGTAATTAATAAATAAAAATGGAACCACTTTTCAGAGCCAGGTCAGGTTTCTCGAAAATCCATATTTTTACAAATTCATAATTAGCCAAAATCAGTTGTCGGCATTTCTACTGTAACTTTAATGACAAATATGAAATACACTTGAAAAAGTACAATCTATCTCATAATGTATTTATCAGCATCAACTATACTCATTATATCTAAATGTCTAAAATTTTCAAATAATTTTATATTATATTATATATAATAAAATAATTGCATTTGAATTTGCAATATGAAAATAAAACATATTAGAAAAATACTTTGGAGTCACTCTGTCAATGGTTTAAAAACTCTTTGATGAAAAGATATGTGTGTAAAGGAAAGAAGACAAAGGAAAATCAATGCCATTAAAAATAATGATTCCGAAAGAAGCAAAAATTTATGCATAAAATAGTCTTTTTACCATTTCCATTCAAAAGGACATATGGGAATCTCCATAACACCTAAAAAAATCTGAAATGTATCGTACAATATCTTTCATCATTCTGCGAATTATACTGTAATGGGATTTGATCTGTATACAACATTCCCTTTTAGGGGCATTGTAGTTCAGAATATTTTATGAAATTCACAAATAGTACAGACTTGCTTATTCATATGTAAAATACAGAGCAAGAAACTAGCGGTACCTATATGAACAGAAATGCTCGAAAATTGTTAGTGTAAGATATTTTTTTCTGAAAATAACAAGCGCGTGTAAAGGGCCAGGTTGAAAGTATGAATAAATCGCTACTATTATATTTGAAATAACTATAAAGAAATTTGAATCGGGCTTCGATTAGTGACGGACAGCTCATCGAGATGATCGATAACTTCAAGTTCTCAGAGAATGGCAGTACACAAGGGCTTGCTGTTCACCTTGCGATTGCTGGAGTCACCTCTAAAGCATTGCACACTGTCTTGATGGTGTAGCTGTACTCGATTCACATTTGGTCTGAAGTTGGTTGGAACATGCATACTGCCGGTGCTTTTATATGTGACAAATTTTAGCAATTGACAAACACTGCGTATATTGTGCTTATTTTATAACTTTGTGAACATTTTGGTGTGTTTGAACAAGTTAAACAATGATTAAATACCGTCAGTTATGGATGTGTGGGGAAAAAAAGATTTATGGATAGTATTGATTAGGTTCGATTATCATTATCTGAATTGTGATCATAAATCATGAATGCATGCTGCAAAGTTATTTGGCCTGCATGTGTTAAAGAGAATGCTATTTGTTCCCTTGAATCATACTGCAGAATTTCTGAATATAATACGTTTGGCTTGTGAAATTGGCAGAGAAGGATTTAATGATTTTACATTACAGATATCAGAAAAATGTTAATAAATCTCTTAGTGAAGATTATTTGTGTCACATAGTTCCTATCTACCATAAGTGCACTATTTTCCAAATTTATGAGGTTTTATTCTAGTCTCTATTTTACACCATAATCAAAGATCAATAAGTTCCCAACGGCAATAAAACCCTATAAAAAATAGATTTGAAAATTACGAATTTTACTTATTATTATCGATATTACTCCTAAAATATAAATAAAGCAAGTATTTTATTTTACTCTAAACATCCTTAATTATTTAATAACAAAGTCAACGAAATAAATATATTTCCCAAATTTTTACTTTTATTTAAAAAAAAAAAACAGAATAAAAACGATTTGCCAACATTTTACTAAAGTGCACTCACTTATGGTAGATAAGAACTAGATGACTCATTTATGAAACATGCTGAAAGGGAAGAAGTTAATGTTAAATAACAAGATAATCATACTTTTACGGGTGACATAATTAAACGTCTTATATTTATTCAGGTGATTATTTTACCTGATATGATCCAAGTGAAGAATGTATCTACAAGATATTGCGTGAGCTAAATTGTCAATGTATTCATATGCAGAATTATATTGTGACTTGTCTAAAGCATCAATACAGCGATTAATAGCTGAGTTCATGCCTAAAACTGCTGAAACAACCAGTGGAAGAAGACATGACGAGGAGAATTCCACAGGTTGAGGCAGAGGTTGATTCTTAAAATCCCTAGCGAACAGCTGAAATGAAAATATTTTTTTTTTATGTTATTTAAATTCATTATGTGTATGCGAGTGTGTTCACCAAAATAATAAAATATAATAAACTAAAATTTTACGATCCGATGACGTTATGCCGAATGTAATCATTGTTTTTTACATTATTTTGCTTACTTTTCAGGTTTGGAATCAGTCATCATTTTTTCTATGGGGTCGGTAGCTTCTTCCATGCAAATTTTATTTACATGTCAATTTTAGGACCGTATCTATCATCTAAAAAAGTTTTGGTGTCTGTAAAATTGTAATTGCAAACAATCATTGATTCTTTCAAGTTGAACAAACGCCTATAGCCAAGATTTTCAATTGTTTGCTTCTAAAATAATTATTAAACAATAAATTGCCAATTCCGTCCATATTAAAGACTATAATTGGATGTGGTTAAGCAGAAGATATCCGGGCCACAAATTGAAATTTTTCATTTTATAGCAGATAATGCTTGGAACACATCAATACTTTAATAAGACAAAGACACCCAATCAAAAATATACACCCAGAAGAGGTTATCATTGTTTGGTCTAGCCCGCATACTAACAATTTAAATAAAATAATATCTATCTATCTAACGTCCATGTACTAATACTAGAAGTTTAAATATATCGTTATTTAACTACAAATAAATTTTTGAACATACCTATTCCAAATTATAATAATTATCATAATGCCACTTTCAAACATTTTTTCAATAAATGTCCGTATATTGTTGTATTGTATTTTATGGATATATTGTTTTTTTTTTATAAACAAAGATACACCAAATATAACCAAT
Organism: Rhyacophila evoluta; assembly: GCA_022683975.1. NCBI lineage: Eukaryota > Metazoa > Arthropoda > Insecta > Trichoptera > Rhyacophilidae > Rhyacophila > Rhyacophila evoluta. The sequence continues at coordinate 5,053 of JAGVSQ010008465.1, forward strand.
TCCAAGGTTTTATGGACGCAGATCAATATAATATTGATAAAAATCCAAGCACAAAACGATCAAAATTTTAATTAGCAGAAGATGTCCAACCCACAAAACATTCAATAACTTTCAGAGTAGTATGTTTTTCAATAATGTAGTTATCAGGAAAGATGTAGTATTTACCACTTAGGTATTTAAATTTCATATTAGTTTTAAAATATAAAAGTTATACTAAATCTTACTTTGTTTCTGAAAAATTTCAATCACATTTTTCTCACAATCGATAGATTGTGGCTTGGACGTCTTCTGCTTAACTGCATTCAATTAAAACAATCTGTTTGGAGATCATTTTTATAAATAATAATTAATCAATTCAGAAAAATATATAAATACATTTGCTAATTAAATTATTCTAAATATTGTACTCTGAATTCATAGGGTTAAGTACTTATAGTTTAAGTGCACCCCTTTAGTATATGCAAACATACTTACTGTATCATTATCTACTATAATAAATTATTATCAGAAAACAAGACTTCACATAATAATTTTGAAAAATGTTTGTAGCACAATGTTGCAAAACAAAAAAAAAATCATTGCTTTTACATTTCTCCAATTATGGATTCAACTTTTACTAGTATTAAAACTAATTGTAATTCATCAACTTTCATTTCGATCTTTGATTGCAAACGATATTAAGCCATTTGGCATTAGGTGGCACTCAAAACTGAGCACAGATAGAGACCTACGCTTATGAAAGTAGCATTAAAATAATGAAATAAAACCGATTTAAACAAACATCCTAATGAGCTTATCAATAATTCTAGGATAAAACATTCCTGGAGTTCAACGAAGTATACATTAATATTATTACCTACCCAAGAACCCTTAACTGATAAAATGACAATAAAATAAAACATTGACTTGTATATACATATATACACTTGTGCTTTTTATCACTGATGATCGATAAATAAACATGTGCGTTTTGTATGAAAAGATTTCTGTACCGGCTGTATAAGAATTCTTAAAGATGCAGGACTGGATGGATAACATGTTGGACGATTGATTGATAACCGATCCTCAGGAAAAAATAATCTCTTATCCATAGATTTCACTTACAGAATGGACATGGTCAAAAATTATATGAAAATTCCATTTGATAAAGATAATAATAGAGTGATATAATATATTGCAAGTTTTCACTTTCCTTCTAGTATCATTAGGTAAATATTGATTCTTCAATGTGTTTGCACTATCTATTGTATGCGTTGAATTACTCTGAATACAGAAATAATTTTCTAATTAGATATCCTGTAGCATTTTGGAGATGCCTCAAGTCAATGGGAACCCAGCCACATTTTTATTAATTTGAACAGTGGGTATTTTTCTATAATGCCATTAATTGCTATTCAAGGATGGACGGACGTGTACTCTATTTTCAAAAGTGGTCATGATAAAATTTATCATTTACAATAACAGAGTGCCCTGTAATAATAAGGACTTATTTTGAACATGGAAAATTATCAAGAATATAAATACAGCAAATTTTGTTGATGATAATCATAAATTCTTAGTTTTGTTCTCTGGTATGGAACCACGCCCCAAAATATGAATCACATAGTCAGTGAAGATATTCGATCAAGACAAAACAAACAATCTATATCTTATAATTGCAAGAATTATTGTCAGTGCACCATGTATGATGATTAGTGACCATTTATTATTATGATATAATACAAATTTAACTAGCCTTTCCACAATGGACAAAATGCAATATTACATTTTACATTATTGGTTAAAGATTCTTCTATGAAAATGAACTGTTTTTCTAATACTTGATGATTAATTCATACATAGTGTTTGAATACTGAGCTAACACGGCATATTATGACATCTTCTACTGTGACATTTTGAGCACGAGGCTCCATGGTAACAGCCATTGAAGAATCACCAAATTGAAGTACCATCAAACAGAATTGAATGCTAGAATGTTGTACAATGCATTGATGTCTCGTAACTATTTAGGAGACACATTCTGTAATTACTTGAGATAGAATGATCGAGATTGAAATGTCAGTTCCCTAAATGCTGTCATATCTCTAAGATCCTTAAATGATACAATTAGAATTAGCAAAAATCTTAAACTAGTTGAAACAATTTATACTTTGAACCAAAATATGTTCCAAAGGAAGTCCAAACACATTCCAGTTTTATTCACTTATGTCTTAATACAGAGTATTCCGGAAATCAGGTTTTTTATGAAAATTGTATGCAGTCGAGACAGATGTCACTGTTTGTTGGGAATGAAGTATCGAGTGATAGGATTGGCGGGACCTTTTCTGGATGTAGTTCTCCGCTCAGGTGTAATGTTCCATGTCGCACGTAGTTCATTTTGCACATCGGCTGGCAGAGTGGAGAACACTTCCCGGTCAACATCCCGTGGGCGGCCATTCCACTCAGAGAGGCGTTTTGCACCTAAAGGTGGATGCGCTTCTAGAGAGCTACATGAAGACTCCGGAGAGAGGCCTTTGGCGTGGGAAGCGTCTGAATCAGAATCCCATGACCGTGCGTCATCGTCCATTGTCCTCTTTTTAAAGTATCCACCTGCACCATTAGTCTGTGGCCGAGATTCAGGAGAGCGCTCGAAGTTCTCTTCAGCGGAATCTTCATCGTGCGGAGACCTGTCAAAGGAAACATCAGGAGGCCGCCCACCAAGGTGTAGGTCAGCCACCCGAAGCTTCGAAGGGGATGGTGATGTGAGACGTGTTCTCCGTCTTATTCTTTTGGCCAGGGGCTCAGGCTCCTCTTCCGGCCGAGCAGTTGAATCGAGAGAGTCGGAACTACAGTCCATGGAGGCAATGCCACATTCTGCGTCACTGCGTAAGCTAAGTACTGCCTGTACAGATACGTCATCTGTAAAGTAATTGGCAACGGAGCTTCTGCCAGTTGTCCTCTCTTGGAATTTAGTAAAAGCCAAACCGACTAATGTGAGATGGAAGGGCTTGGAGAGATCAACAAGCTTGTGGAATAGACGCATAACAACTGTCATTAGTTTGTCACGGCCACCATCCGCTAGCTCAAAACGACTATCCTTAAATAGAAAGATTGAAGGTGATACATTGGCATGGCGGGTTTCGCGGTGGCCAGCAGGACGCCGGGCAGTACGCTGCCGTACAGTCACTTTTAGTCCTCCAGGACGACGTCCATCTCCTGAGGCGAGAGCCACCAGTCTGCTGAGTAGAGCTGTAAACTTTTCATAGACCTCGCTTCGCACGCTGAGTGTTTCAAAACTATCTTCCAACCCAATAACGGCGGGCCGACCACTAGTCTTCACTTCGGTTCGGTCAATACCCAGGCTTAGACTCTTTAGCTTAGCAGCAATGTCATCGCTGAAAGTTTTCTGCAGGACCTTAGTTTCACATGCCTGCAGATCTGCTACACCACTTAGGCCAAGGGAGGCGAGCGCCTCAGCAGTCTTAGCACCAATCCCCGGAATCGCCTGAACAGACCCAAGAGAGGCCATGAATCCAAGAGCGGAGGTTGGGAATAGGGTGGTTTGTCGATCTGGTTTATTCAGCGCACCCGCAAGTTTCGCAAGGAGCTTGTTATGTGCTATGCCAGCGCAACCCGTAATATTCAATTCTTCTTTGAGTCTATCACGGATATGGCGCGCGACATGAGAAGCCACTATCAGCCGCTTGACGCATCCACAATCGCACTTGTCCTCCTCTTCACTATCGTACATGTGTCCACACACTTCCGTGAAATCGCAGTCGTCAGCCATCTTTGCCTCTACAAGGCTGGTGACATCGATGAAATTCTCGTCCATCCCAAGCTTCTCTACCGGGCAGCCTAGTTTTTGTAGCAGCGTGAAGATATCATCTGATGCTTTGCGGTAGTCGCGCAGGTCCTCTCCGCGGATGAGCGTCAGTGCGGGACAGAGCGTTAAGCCCTCTGACACCGGCATACACTTTTTTATGCCGAAGTTTCTCGCCAGATAGTTGCTTGTCACGATTATGTTTTTCTGGCGTATTCCGAGGGGCCGCGACCTTAATGATGGGTCCTTGATCATCTCCACCTGAGCGTAAAAGCAATCGATGTCGACGTGCACTATAGAGCGGCTATGGTCGTCGAAGACGTCGCCGCCGAAGACGCTGACTCGCTTCGACGCGTTCCTGTTCGAAAATAAAAGTTTTGTTTGTTAAACTTTCTCTCTGGAATGCAAACGTTGGAACGGAGGTTTCACGGTGATCTAATTACTTACCGATTGTCCATTTTATATTATACATCTATTTTATTTCTCAACGATTAATCCTGATTTGAAATATTTGGTTAATACTGACACTGAATTGTCAAACAGACAAAATTATGACATGACAACGAACATATCACGCCATGCTCATCACTACGCCATAGACAATAGAGACAATAGATTTTTTCCCAGTCAAGAAGTAAAGTTCTGACAGTGGAGATATCATAAAATGAACGGAAATATTTATAACAATATGACTGTGGGTTATATTATTTAATTGACATTTTGAAAAAATTCGCCTCGATAATAGCATTATTTATTCTGCGAGTGAAGTTGTAAAATTATGTATACATAGTATGTACAGTATGAACGTACCTGAAGTCATATTCAATTTTAATATAACATAGCAATCATTAATCTTCTTGATATAATAATTATGTTTATAAAAAAATCTGCTAATAATAAGTGTGTATCTGAATAATTCTATATCGCAGCAGAATTTATAGTAATTTATAAAAATCATCATAAAACGCAGATTGAAAATCACGTACGTCGCGATAAAGCAGTATAGAAACGTTAACAGCTGTCGGTTTCTTTGTCATTATCAGCTGTGTGTGTTTATATCCCGTCGGACACAAAAACAATAGCCATGAACGCGAACTCGTGCGACGCTCTACGATTGTCAATTTAAAATTGCGGCGTAATATTATTCACAACACGCGTGTAAAAAATATTAAAAATGCCTTGGTACGTTCCTTGGTCGGAGAATATTAAAAAGAGAGCGTGCAGGTATCTTCTCCAGAGATATTTGGGGCAGTTTTTGGAGGAAAAGCTCACATTGGATCAGCTCAGTGTAGATTTGTACAATGGGACAGGAACTGTCAGCGATGTCACCCTTGACTGTGAGGTATACATTTGAAATTCAAAACCAATATTTTTAACATGGGTATTTTTCTTCAGGCGTTTATTTAATATAGTAAACATTGTTAAATAATATTATCAGTGGAAAAAGTGATTGATAAATAATAGCGTATCATTGTTTTCACAGATAGTGATGGAAATTACACACGATGGATTTTTACCGAATCTGTTGCCAGTTTTTGTCAATTAATTAACTATAATTTGTTCCCTTGATAAAAAAAAAGAAAAAAAATGTCTTGATGAAAATAAGAATACCACCTTTATAATTGTGGAAGGATTTAGCTTCAATGAAAATGTCTTTAGGATATTTTTTTAAGTTATATTTTTAAATATACCAGTATCTGGTAGATCAATTAGACTTAGCATTTTTTTTGGTTTTGCTATAGGCTCTCAACGAACTGGGAGAGGCTCAAGGTTGGCCATTGGAGTTTGTGGATGGATTCGTCCAAGAAATGAATGTATTTATTCCATGGACAACCCTGCTCACCGATGACTCCTTCGTTCAAGTCAACGGTCTCTCCATTACCATTCAACCCAAACAGAGATCAGAGAGTGGTAAAATATTATTTGTGTATTGTAATAATCATTTCGGTAGTTTCAGTTATTTATAAATTATTTAAATAGGCTTAGTATTTCATACATGAAATAATTTCTTATCACAGCAAGTATTGGGTTCTCAATCATTTAAATCATATGTTGTTATTATATTGTTGTTTTTATATTTTACATACGGTCTGTAATCATAATTTATAATATGCCGAAATGAATTTTGAGCAATGACATTGTGTGAATATATTAAATATATTTATAGTTTTGTACAGTTTTTATTTGTTTATTTTTACCTAGCCACCTCAATGCTGGAGTCCATGTGGTCTTCCATGACGTCTTCTATGCAGTTGGCAGCCGAATGCCTCAAACAGGAAGGTGACAGCCCCGCTGCTCCACAGCCTGTTGAAGGCATAGAGTTGTTTGCTCAAACTATAGACTCTAGTAAGTGTGTCATGGATGTTTGGCAGTGACGATGACTTGAAATAGATATGGTTGTTTGAAAAAGTTGATTGTACGAAACTGTTAAAAAGAGACAAGATTTTAAATAATATAGTGCTATAAATTGGATAACTACCTCAGCTGTCTACTGTATTTATTGAACTAATTTATATTTATTATTATAGTATTGACAAAATGGTCTGAGAACTCATTTATCTGTAAAAATATCATTTGTTTATAGCTTATTTATTCAACTATTATATCTTCCAGTTTTGTGCAGAGTAAAAGTGAGGTTTTCAAACACAACCATAAGAATGGAGCATGTTCCGAAGGATAGTTCTACTGGAGTTGCACTTGAAATTCATATCAAAAAGTGAGTCTTTGAGCTTTAGTTCATAGTTTTTAAAATATCTTCTTTATCATTTTTCATACTATGTGGTAAAATTATGACTATGAATATTGATGTGACTATTTTTTTAAGCATTGATTATCTGGATGAAGCTGGGTCAGATCCTCCGACAGAGTTAGTGGAGGCCGAAAAGAACAGGACGTATGTCATATCTACATTTGCGACAAAGCGAATAACTTTTGAAGGCATCACATTTCACACAGACGAGTTTCCGTCGAAAGCCAGAACTTTTGCCCGTTCAGTACTTCTTTCTGAATCCACATGGAAAGCCAGTGATCGAACACCAGAAGAGACAGATCCGAATATGGAATCTAAATACATGAGCAATGATGGCAGTCTCTATATGTCGTCTGAGACAAATCCGTTTATAAGTAAGCAGTTGAGCCCTGATAGAAATGAGGGATGCAATATTTCAGAGGCACCCAATCCTATTTTATTTGGGAGGCTAATTGGGAGGCAGGAGATGCGGCTAAAGATGAAACAATCAGAGGAGGCACAGGGGCCGAAGGTGGACTTTCAACTGACACTTGGCTCTCTCACAATCTTTCTCAGCCCCAGACAGTTTCATGTCCTCGCTGAGCTGGCAAACGGTCTTGCTGAACCGCATCTCGAAGACACTAGGTTAATTTTTGTTGCATATTGATTATATGTTAATTTAGACAATTTTTAGACAGTTCATACTAAGTTATCTGTAGCTACAGTAACTATTGTATGGCCGATAAGTAGTTCCTTGCACATATTGACAACAGACATATTCGGCTAAAACATATAGCCATTTATTCAATGTTTGAATTTTCCCATTATTGCCTCAAAATAATAATCAATTATCATTCTAAAAATAGGAATTAGATTTTTATTACGTCAAAAGTTATGCAGTATGACTAGAACTCAAGATTATTACAAATTACAGGTTTAAAGCATTCACAGTATTACCGAAAAAGAATACAAATTAAAAAAAAACATAAAACATAGTAAAAGTTGTGGTTAAAAATTGATACAAAGAGAGTGAAGATAATTTAAAGATAGTTGATTGTATATTTTTTTATGATATATTTACGCGTGTTTAATGAGAGTTGTATTAATATATTATATTAAGTAAATATCTAATATATTTGCAGTAATGTGCCGATTCGAGGGCATCCTGGAATGGAATCGAAGCCGATGCAGCGCATGGACTTTGAAAGGGTGGAGGCTCAACTAATGGGGGGTATGGCTTCTGAAAGGCTACCACCTGACCTCATGGCCAAGCATGGATGGAGCACTGCCAATATTGGTGATTATGAATTAGGCGTTAGGTGATAGAATATCTGTCTCACATTTATGAGAAACTACTCTTTTTGTAAATTAATTCTCAATATATCTAAATTGTGTGACTTAAATTTACTGTGATGAAAACAGAGGAAACTTTCATAATAATCATTATTTTAACAATGGATAATTTTTTTATCATGTCTACTCCGAAAGTGGAGTATATGGATTTCTGTAAAGTGAGGACAGTCTCGACAGATTATTTTTCACGAGAATTGATTGTTAGACAATTTCTCAACCTCATGGGCATCCATTCCTGTATTTTCAGGTTTTAAAAAATCCAACAGATTTTAAAAATTTAACCCACATTGCCCTGATGCGAGGCATGCATGCTAACCTCAACGCTGTCAGTGAGACAGATTCTTTTATCCTGAAAATATGTTTCTGAAATAAGGATATAAAATGTTAAGGAAAATTTAAATAAAATTTATGAAAAATAACTGTAACATGCTACTTTATTAGCTCGTTTTTTCGTATGATTTCGTATGGTGAAAATGATATAAATTTTGCTGTAATTTTAGATGACAGTGATACTGAAGATGACAAGTTTCTTCCGCTATCATCCAAACGCGATTCGTGCCCCATGGCAGAGAGTTTTGCATCTTCGGGCTCCATGAGCAGCAGCATCACTTCCAACGCCAGCAGCTTACCTTCCCTCATGAGCACTCCCCGACATAGAAGTGGAAGTCCTTACAATGCTCGTCGAAAAAGAAGTATGAGTCGCTACCGTGTGACTTTTATATTACTAATCAAAAAATACTACAGAATAATCTTCAAGTCACACTGTCGAAATATTGTGTTTCATAATTCCTAATGCTTGTACTACGCAATACAAATAATCGTCATCGATCCATTACTGAATATCTCTGTCAGCTGATTCTATTCTCCTGCAGTGTACTACATGTAATTCTGCAGAATTTGATTATTTTTATATTATTTGTATTTCTTGAGCACCACTAGATGACTAGTTTCATCTAGTGCTTGCCATGATTCTCTCTAATTCCGATTCCAAACAATGGATAAGTAAATCTGTATTGCTTCAGATTTTTTGGTCTTTTGATATTGAGGTTATTACCGTTTTACAAGTATAGTTTTACATTTCGTGGGGTTTTAAGAATGATTGGTGGTTTTATGATTGGGCTTGAAGAAAAGTAATACGGGTAGTCCCAGACTTATGACTGTTTTACTTATGACGCTTTTACTTACGACGATCGGACTTACGATGAATAAAATAAATATCATTTTTTCGAAAAAAAATAATGAAAGAAAGCATTCAAACTATTTCTCAAAAGTGTTTTATTAAATAACGGGATAACGGCGACCACTTTTTTTAAACATCTGGATTCATTAGAAATTACCAACCTTTCCTTTCCTATGGTGTGAAATGAGTTGATATTGCGTTTAATTATTTTATTTATTTATTACATGTTGTAACATTACAAATTACAAGTTTAATACGTT
>JAGVSQ010008466.1:0-14373 GCA_022683975.1 Rhyacophila evoluta
AGTGCAAGTCTAATAATAAAATTTGAGGGGCAAATTTTTAAACATGATAAAATATAAAAAAAAAATGAACATACTTATTTTTACTCAATTGAATAAATGAATATACTGAATATCAAAAAAGATGCCAATTGTGTATTGGGATAGTCTAATGTGGAGCCATCGAATTATATTCATGTTTATGTTAGTGTTTTCAGAATATTTTATGTGTAGTACTCGTATAATGAATTGATTGTGAATGAGTTATATTTAAAGAAAATCTCAAAAGTTAGTTTAATTAATATAAGTTTTAAGTGTCATTAATGACAAATTTATGTACCTAGTATGGAAAAAGAATTACCTAAATATGTGTTCATTAATAATATTTTTGTTAAATAATAGAAAAACAATTGTGTAAAAAAATATTTATATTTCTAAAAATTATGTTTAATACGAAAATGTGGTATTTTTATATTACAGATGTATCCAAAAATTTATAAGGCTAATTGAAGTAATATAATATTTGAAGATTATTTTGTTTTGAACATAATCGTAAATTATATGCATATGTTTATACTAATAAATGTTAAAATTTATATTCTTGTCGAAATGGAGTGAAATTTTAGTTTTTGACTTTAGAACCTCAAACAAAAGAGGATTTAAATTCATCAGAAAAAGGGAATTTATATTCATCCTCGGGATAGCACGTGTTCCATTTGAGTGTGGTGTATTGCGGTTGGCGCATGTTTCGATAACTTTATTTATTGTTTATCTTGTTAAAATAAAGTTAAAACACAAAGTGAACTGATATTTTCCACCATGTTGAATGTTAGTTCTATAGCGGATGATGTATCAAATAACAGCGATACTACAGTGATGATGGAAGTGACATTATTGTACATCCTGATAAAAGATTACGAATAGAAAGTGACTTTTCGGATTCATCTTCTACTTCTTCACGCAGATGACTGCACGAATGAAATTTTTGATATTTTTCCACCATCAAAAGTTTTTACAAAAACATTGATTTTTTGAAATTTCTGGATCTAGACACGCTCCTGGTGCAAAACCAACAGCCTATTTCAATTTATTTTTTACTTCGTTACTTCTTGAAAATATTGTCAATGAAATCAATTGTTATACTTCACAATTTTTGAACACAAGAAATTTGAAACTAAATTCACAGGCAAAAAATAAAAGTATTTATTGCCATCTTATTGGAAATGAGAATAAAAAGACGAGCCACCATTTTTTATTATCGGAAGAGATAGATTTCAACTTGTTTTGAAATTTTTTCATTTGGTCGATAATAGGATATTAGCACAATCTGGCCACCCAGAGTATGATCCTTGCAACAGATTTGACTCGCTTATAAAGCACACAAATAGCGTGTTCCCTCAATATTACATACCTCACCAACAACTGTGCATAGATGAATCGCTAGTTGAAAAACATATCTCCCTAAGAAGACACCACAAATGGGGAACAATCTTTGGATGCTGTGATTCTATTACCAACTATTGTTTGGAATTTCTTTGTTACAAAGGAGCGAAGTGTACAGAATAAAATTCTATCTAAAGAATAGTCTCCGATTTACAGTCGTATAAAAATTATCAGCAATGGGAAATTATCTCGGTAAAAGCTAATTTTAAATTTTTTAAATTTTTTTGTAGTTTTAAATGTGTATTTTTTTTATTGGAAGCATAAAATATCATTCGTTACTCTTGTTTAATTGCAAAAAGAATCATTAAAATTGGTTAATATTTATCCATTTTATTTAGTACCATACTTTTTTTATCTAATACAAAATCTCTGTAGCAATTCACATTAATACATGGAAAATAAGCATAGCACTAAAACGGTTAATAATGAAAGGAAACCTAGGATTGTCATAATTTATAGTCATTAATTATACTTATATATATTTAATCCAGATTCCTGGTTTTTCTATCAAAACTTCCATGAATACTATGCAAGTCGATTGCTTGATGATCGTAGAATCCGTCTATGAAGTCTGGGAATCGTTTGCTATTTTTGAAAAAAAAGTGTGTAGAAATAAAACAACAAAAGTATAAATAACAAATTATATTTTTGTTTACTTTAATATCAATGTGCACCAATTTAACGTGGAGGCCATTAACATTAGATTAAACGGAAACTTAATTATTATCGTAACATTACACAGCGGGTCCTTCAAGTATTCCTATTTACAGCAATTTTACATGTTATTTTAATTATTAATTAATATGTGGATAAGCCGAGCCACCCATCATAGTCAGTCTATATTACTATTTCTACTTTATACATAATTATTTCTCATAAAAAAAAACATACAACACTTCGTATCATAACTCTTTATATATTTACATATTGTGTATATATAAAAATATGTCCTTTTTTCCATCTACAATGGGGGCTACCGTTCCTTAAAATTACGACCTAAGCCATCTGTTAAAACACAGAATTTAATTATGCATCAACTTAGATATTGGTGTCTTCATTTTAGTTTAGTTTGGTTTTTTACGTTTAAAGTACTAAAAATATTCAAAACCCTCTTTGGAGACCGTTTCCTACATCCGTTAGTACAAAAACACCAATTGCGATTAATCTAATTCAATTGCATACCGCGTCAACATTTACATATATTAAATTTACTCATAATAGGAATTATCCAACTATAATACATAGGTACATTAATAGTATTAAAATAGAATGTTGGCACTGTTATACCTAACATACCATAGGAAAAATTTAAAACCTTAGTTCAATATGATATTTTATTGCATTCGTGATCATAAACATGGTTCAATAACAGAGGGAAGCACCGATATTTAATTACTTAATATAAAAACATTGAAGAGATGAGATATATACATTACATCCTCACATCAATGTCTCATCAATGACTCCATATATTACTCAGCCAAATCAGGTCAATCTTTTCCATCGATTCAGCATCAACATTATTATGATCATTTGCGAATGTCATAATATAATCACATAAATTGTTATATATTTAATTAGGCTTTTTATAGCAATTTCAAAATATAGTGAGAGGGATAATCGGCAACCATATTTATTCAAGTGTTGTTAAAGTATGATAGTATAAAACACTTCAACAAATCATATTTTCATTCCTCACTGTTCTTCCATCGGCGACCCATATCATACATTATATTATTATAGTAAAACTTATGTAAATTTAGATGGGGAAAATGTTATTTTTTTCCATCTGTTTCAATGGCGTTCTCGGATAAGTTTCGTACATAGTCTTAAGATACACTACTGAATGAGGTGAACAATAAAATCTACTAAATAAATGCATCTGAAAATTGGCTGCATAGCCATATCAGTTATTCTGGCAAATACGTCAGCGCTGTCGTATACGGAGTCATCAATTCGGTTAGCATTGCATAAAAGTACTTATAACTGAGTTCAAATATATATTTTGCACAAAATCTGATGAGCATTATTTACTATTTCAATAATTTAGCAGTAAACATAGTCTACACATAATAATATCAGTGGTAGTTCTCAAATATACTTTCTTTTTGATTTTGAGCAAGGATAATTACTGTTGTAATATTTTACAATAAATTTTGTTACCTAATATATACTAAGTAAAGTTTATTATTCTTTTTTCCATAGTTGCTGATAATTTGCAAATTCTTAAGAGGTGCAATCAAAAATTATATTCGATTTATGTATTGGAACTCAGTGTAAAGTAGCAAATCAATGGAATTTAAGAAGTCTGCGGTTGTCGAAAGTCACAGTAGGAGAATAGCAGAAGGCACCAAGGGAGGCTTGAAGAAATACTCGTGGCGTACATAAATAACTTCAATGTGCCAAATTTATTGCTTATGTGATAGGCTATTCAATTTATAATTTAAAAAATATGTAATGTAATATTTGCTTGACAGATAGTCAAATTAGCACATTATTATTTTTCATTAGTCTTTCTGAAATTTCCAGTATAACGAACATATTCCGGAGTGAAAAAAGGATATACCTATTTTACATTCCTTTATAATGAAATTTCAGCACAATGAAACAAAACTGGTGGTCGCACAAGTTTCATTATAACGGGATTTGACTGTGTTTTGAAATGAGTAAGCATTTACTTGGTAGAATACTAAGAATCTGCTCTCACTGTCAACAATTACAAATGTATCCATAAATTATTTACCAATTTTTTTCTAGTCCTTACTCTGTGACTGTCTGTCATTATTGCCAACTCATTAGAATCTATTTGTTGGGGATGATTTATTGATTTTTTTTTTTCTGATAAAATTTATTATTTGAATTTTGGGCTTGGACAGATAACATCTTAAAAGGCATTATCTCAATATTTTTTATAGATTCTGGAACTGTACAATAATGTTGCAATTCTTGGTGTGAAATATACAAATTATCAGGTCGGTATCAATACGAAAATACACATTTCATAGAGTACAACATTTTTCCTTATATATAATTACATAGACATGATGCAAGTCATGAGGTTAAAACAACAGAAGAAACAAGTAAGACACTTGTGGCAGTGAATCGACAAATATATTTCACCTTAAGGCATTAAGCATGAGAAATATATCAAGACAGGGCTGCCACCATTATTTCGTAGCAAAAGAATATCTTAAAATAATATATGAAATTATAATACATTATAATTTTTGATGACACAGAATAAAAACAATTCCATGAATAGCATATATAGGTGTAAATAAACAATTCCACATAAATAATTAGATATGGGCAGTCTAGTGCTGAAAATATAAGAGATTAATTAATGCAAGTCACTTGCGGTACCACAGTCAACGTAACATTGTTATGCTGGTCATACAAGTGGAATTTTGATTTAAAATTTATTTAATGACATATTGAACCAAATACTTCTTACTTCTCGTATGCACAAATTAAGAACGACAAATCTCTAGCATCCATCTATAAACCATAAATAAATAAGAAACAGACTTTACAGAAAGGACAGCCCCGCGTTAAGATATAGTCGGGAGAATCTAATTGAATTATCACATGGGAACTCTTCACGAACAGGGAAACATCAAAAAAAAACCAAAGCAGGCGTGAGGTTTCTAAATACATAATGACGCCACATTATATCATTTTATATCTGCAGTGAAGGGAATAAATATACCTGCCGATATCGATTTTATGAACATTCAATATCAATAGTTTCATTGTAAAGATTGATATACTGATAAGCATGCCCTCTTTTCACTGTGCAAATCAGTTAAGAGATATTGATTTATTATACGCAGATAGAAAGATAATGTTATACCTATAAATGCTTTACAAGGTGTTAGGTACAGTAGATTTAAGCCAATTGGGATGAGTAATACAGCCACAGGTGTTATCTGACACACATATTTAGAACAGAAACAAAAACAAAATATGATCTGAAATTGTTAAATTTATATTGAACGATCCCATAAAGGCAAAAGGCATTAACCCTGCAGAACAATAATACCTTAAATGAGGTTTGATCCCTTGTTCCTACACGCAAATCCTTCATTTTTAAAAGTCTAAAACTGAATTTCGATAATAATTTGACATTTGCAGCTTGATTCCTTGTGACAGAATATGTATTTAGTTGTGTACATTGTGATTCTCAAATAAAAGCACTTAAAACGGTAAAAAAACTGAGGTAAATCGTATAGAGTGCATTATCATCATTAAACATTGAGAATATGTATTCCTTGTTAACGTTAGTATAATATATGTGTGTATAATTTTTAGGGTAAAATATTTTTTTATTTGTACCAAGTTAACTGTAATCTACCATACCACAAAGCAAAGAGTACCTATGTAGAGATATTAAATAAATCGGAATGGAAGGGTTTTATAAATGCTTTACTACAACTAGTGTAGATCTATCAGGTAACAACATCAGTCAGGCAAAATTAAACAGTCACATCGTAGATAGATCATTATGGAATTGCTGTGACTTCTGATGAAACCGTATGGAGGAAGAGATGCAATTTTGGGACTCTATATATCTGTCCGGAGTTACTATACGCCATTCTCTGTGAATCTTTCTTCAAAAGAAAAATGATGGATAATCAATCAATCAATCGCACAAGCCAAATTATAAAACTGTTGCCTAAAGATATCTCGTCGATCAGTGTAGGAATCCAGGCATTTACATTTCAAGCGGAAAGACAGTTTCGAGAGCTCAAGGCGTATAGGTCCAGCGCGTCTCATAGGGGGGCTCCGGCAGGCGGAACCAGAGCGCGTGCTAGGCGTCAGTGTCAGCATGCGGGTCAGCATGGGTAGTATGGGGCTGTGGCTGGCCACGCCCTGCCTCTTGATCCCGTAGTTGCCGCCGCCGCTGCTTACTCCATAACTCATGACAGTCTTGCCATGTGGGCAGCTCCGGTCCTGCCATCCTGTAAATGCAATAATATCTCAGTTACATCAGAAGAAAATAAATAAATTCTACTTAATCAATTATTATAGAATAATGAATTAATTGAGCTGGAATTACTTGAGGAATTTATTATGATTTATAACTTGGAATAATCTATTCTAGAGAGAGAGAAGTCAAATATATATAAACGGTGTGATTGAACAAATTGTGCATTGCATTGAATACAATGCAAAATTATGAAAGTAATTAATGCACTATAGACCATTATTCAAAACAATAAAAGGAGAATGGGAAATATTTTTCAATCATTTGGAAATAAAAAGTGACTGACTGTTCAGGTACGACATTCTTCAGCCAGACGCTCTTGAGGGCATCCTCGGCAGTAATGCGGCGGTCAGGGTCTAGCTCCAGCATCTTATCGAGGAGGTCAAGCGCGGGGGCCGGCATAAAGGAGAAATCTTCCCTTATGCGCCGCCGATGGAACTTTTTGGGTTTCAAGGTGTGCCAAAGTGGCAACTTGATTACTGACGGCCACACAGCAGGTGCGGGTGTGCCACACACCTTCGAGATCATATCCAGCTGTAGCATTTCCACACTTGCCTGAAATGCCCAGTCAGTTAATTTATATAACTCTTTTTATTAATAAAAAACTACACAAAATAATTTATGAATCAAAGGCACAGGAATTAATTGAGGGAACAGTATAACAATGAGAGCCACTTCATGGTGTATTTCCTTACAATAATTTATGAACTATAATAAATAATCAATGGAAACACCTGAAAAAGAGGGTGCTTGAGAAAGAGCTCTCCGAGAATACATCCACAGCTCCATACGTCTATAGCGGGGCCATAACGTTCTTCTCCCAGTAGAAGCTCGGGTGGGCGGTACCACAGTGTGATAACTTTGTTGGTGTAAGGCCTCTGGCGGTCCTCTGCGTTGTACAGCCGCGCCAGGCCAAAGTCAGCCAACTTCACCTCACCTCTGCAATAAGTGAGTTATAAACGATAATATATAAAAAATAAATGATTGTTTTGGACACTGACAAATTTTTCTTCCATTAACACTTTTTTAGGAGTGTGAACGTACATGTATGTCCGTACGCCTTGTTGCCTTATTTTCAAAGCCTTTCTTTTATTTTTCAATATAATGCTATTATTTTTTTAAATATACATACCAGATAGATTTTTCAATGATATGTGGAAGTCACTACAATCATATCATTTATTTTTAGGCTGTTAACATTATGAAAAAAAAAGTTGACTTCAACATTGAAAAATCCCCTTACTCTTTCTATGATTATTACGAAATGTCACATGAAATCAGTCTTATGGGTTCAAGTTTGTTCTCAAGTGCTCTTTTGATTCCGAAATGGAAGCACCCGCATGTGGTGATGTTATACACAATTCTTACCACGTTCGAAAAACTTTTCAGTTTATTTTGTTCCTTGTTTGAAATAGAAGAGCATTATTTAAAAATCGACATAAGTATCCCATTCGATTGATTTTATGATATTAGTTGTATTAATAGCAGTGATTTTAGTCTTTAAAACGTGTGTGCTTAAAAAATTAACTCACAAATGAGAGGGTTATGATCGACGATGAAAATACATATCTTGTTAGTATTGCATGTAACATAATTGTAAAATTCAAAATCTACCGTCTCTTAAAATTAAGATCAGTACAGCTTGCACTACATCATTTTTTTTACATGTCTACTACAAGACATTTAAATATAAGAAGCGGGAAGATAATTTATTTAGAAGACCCACAAGAATCTGTTTTCTGTATCTAAATACATTTCAATCAATTTTATACAAACCCAGGACTAACAGTTCCAAGCGATCTAAGTGCTTACTCAATTGACCACCAATGTGACAAGTCTTCATTATGATCAGGATGGCATTATTTACGACTATTCCATTTACAAGCAAAAATATAGTATTATGGTTATGCTGTCATGGTGTTTGTTATAAAAACAGAACGGAATTCAACTACATAATTGTCGGGATATGTGAACAGCGAGAAAAGCAAAAACAAAGGTTGTTAATGTGTGTATACTTATTGCACTATTTTCTGCTGCATATATATAATCTGTAATAATCTGAATCACTATTCGCAAGTATCTCGTCGACGTAACGATCCGAACTATAATTATTCGAAGCCTATATGATAATATAGGTTTCGAAAAATCCACAAAATAAAAAACGAAATTGGATATAAAGTCCATACACGAAAGCTTCCAAAGCAAAACTAAATTATTTGAATTGGGTTAACTAAAAGCGTTCGAATAACTTATATGCACATAAAAAAATGGAATAAATCGGGATGATATGTTTTGACATATGGTTTCGATCTTTACCTGGACACATGTATAAGGGCCTGGGCATACCTGGGCACTCACGATTTATACTCGTATGATAAACTGACAAAAATTCAACATGTTAGTGTAAACCATAAATATCGCAATATAATAAGCAGGACTGTGATCGCACTCTCCCGCTACATCGGTAAATTTTTGAGTAACTGTAATTAGTCTCCCGCAATTGACGATTGCCGGACTGAGAACTGTGTTTCTCGTTTGCCGCATACATTGTGTCAAAAGCCAGTATTTAAAACATCCCTATCGTTTATTACTAGATTAATTTTTTAAAAACCTAAATTTTAGTGATAAATTGCCACCGAAAATTATATATTTTTAGCTTCTTTACAATATGAAATTTTACTGTATCCTCCCTATTCCCTGGATATCTCACCTACAGATTATTACCTGTTTCGCAACTATGAGCTATTTTTACGACAGAAAAATATAATAACCAAAACGATGTCATAGAGGACTTTAAATTGTTTATAATATCCAAAGATGATGATTTTTTCAAAAAAGGGATATATGGTTTGCCCAATCGTTGGCAGAAATTCATAGATGCCGATGGAAATTATTTCAATTGAATATAATAAACAATGTAGAAAATAGAGCATTTCGTTTTTTTATTTTATTCAACTCTCGTTTCATTGTTTCCAACCTAATACATATATGTATGAACGTATAAATTTTCTTCCTTGACTCTTCTACTGAGCCCAGAAGCAAAGCAATAAAATAATAATAATAAGCTGGTCTCACTTGTTATTCATGAGGATGTTGCTGCACTTGATATCACGGTGCAGAAAGTTTTTTTTGTGGCAGTAGTTGAGGCCATCTAGCAACTGGCGCATGATACTGGCATTATGCGACTCATTGAAGTCTACAAACTTGGACTCCAGCAGCCCCATGAGGTCATGGTCCATGTACTCAAACACAAGGTAGAATGAGCCCTTGTCCTGCAAAGACGTTTATTCATAAATTACTATCATACTCATCGTTTCTATTTATATTCTAATTCTATGATTAAGAAGACAAAAATCACAGCAAAAATAAGTAGCACAGGTATTTCTAGTCTTATTTCGGAGAGTTTTAAGTCAGTTCAGAACTTTCCTCCAATTTCATGTTGTACGAGGATTTTAAAGGTGGTTATTGGTTGAAATATTCAAGCTGATTCTAAGGAACTAATTCAAGCAGTATGAGATAGTTGCTATCTCTTACTTCACAAATCAGAATATCGTCAGCATCGTGTCGTATTTCACGAATCATCAATTATTTGTAAACTCCATAAAATTTGTTAGAAATATTTCAAACAATCTAAAAGCAAATTAATATTATACTTATGATAATCCACAAGTATCAAGATATTTTTGTAACTTGTTTTACATATAAAACATATACTTCACATCACATAAAATTTAGTTCACAATCACTCACTAAATATTTTGATCATCCATTATCAAATAAATTCAAGATTTTTGGCCATAAACATTTTTATAATATATGGACCTAAAATAAATTATCCATTTTTGTTTTCAAAATTTGCCATACAGAACGGAAAGTTGCACAGGTATAATATTTTGTTGACTATTTTTCACATTCAGAATTCAGCAACATATACATATTAACTACTGATTTTATCAGTAAACTTGATCCACGACTCACCGATGAGACGAGTGCTGACGCGCCCTGTATGTCTCACCTGTAAGTCGTTACGATTGCTCTTACTAAACGTAAAATATTTGAGATCTAAAAAATTGGTTTTATCAACGACGAATATATTTTACAAAATAAAAAATCGATGCTCCCAGTTTTTCATATTCATTTTAGCCCAAATCGCAAGGCGTGACATAATTGTTTATAATGTAAGCACTTATCATAATTGGGTAGGTGAAAAATGAAACAATTAAATTATATTAGTGTTGTGTTAATTTAGAATAAGAACAAAACATAAAAATAAAGTATTTAATAAAATTGAATTATATAAACATATAATTATATTAACCCGTGACACATATGTATGCAAGGTCACTCCAACCATTTTTCTTGCATGCTTTGATAGTGATCCGCAACAGCTGTACCGCGAGACGATGGTGAGTGAGCCGTGGGACATATCTTCATTATAAGAAAAACTTGAGTGAGTGTGGCGTGAAAGATAAAAGGTTACAGAGAGCACTGCTTTAATATCTCTGGCTTAAAATTGCTGGCATACAGGGCAACATCATATACATAGATCACGAGTGGCAGTTGCTAGCATTGAACTGAAAATTCTGGAGGTCTCAATTCACATTGATTGAAATATCTATATCTATGTAGTATCTGGATACCTTTAGCATCCTGTTTGTAAAGTTGTCCAACTATGAATTATAAATTAGGTTTACCTTTCGGAAGTCAAGGGCATCCTGCTTATCAGTGACAATCTCTCTCAGGTTGACTATGTTCTTGTGGTTGAGCTGACGTAAGATCTTGATCTCCCGAACGGCTGTGATAGGGAAGCCTTCCTTTTCATGCTCCAGACGCACCTTCTTGAGGGCCACCAGCTGCCCTGCTCGCCGGTCGCGTGCCTTGTACACCTGCCCATATGTGCCTTCTCCGATCTGGGTAATCATCTGCCGAAGGAAACAACATTCATATCTTGGATTAATATTACAACTTAACTAAAATAAAACTAGATAAAAAAAAATATTCCATTACTGAGAAGTGTTTTATGTAATTTCAGCTGCCATAAAACTTATATTGTTCATATATTAGCCATACAATATTAATATTACATAAAGGACTGTGTGCAGTTAGTCATGAGTGATAATATTGACATCATATAAAAAAGCAAATTAGGCTTTTTGTTCTGAGAAAAAACATGTGGTTTAAAAACACAGAATGCAAATATATTTAAAACATACATCAACTAAACTAATCGTTATTTAATTAATTAGTATTTTCGACTGATGGTGCTTGATGGAAATTGATTTTAAATAATTTAGAATTTAATCATTATTTGGTACAATTCCATCTTTTTTCTGCAAATGTCTGTGTATTATTAATTGCTACAAAAAAAAACATCTCATTAAACTAAAGAGTATAGGTAACCTCAAAGACATCGACACACCGTTCTCCCCAGTCCTTGCCGAGGGCGGAAATAGAGTTGCGGGCACTACGTTTCTTGAGAATACGGGGTCGCTTGAGGCGGCACTTGCGAGATGGAAGGCCGGTAGTGCCAGGAGGAGGTGCTCCACCCCCAGGAGGCGTGCACGCAGACTCTTCATCACCGCTGGGATCGTCACAACCTGGAATCACTAAACCAATTACGTTAATATTGACATTTGTACTATTGGGTGCAAATGGGTTCATAGTATGACCACATTAAATAAACTCAGGAGAAAGTAGTTTTAAGCAAAATGTGTCAGTGGTACATATCAAATAATTTTCTGATAAAACACAGACTCTGGTCAAGCCATTTCTCTCTGTAGATATTCATACAAACAGTTGCATTCATTGAATGCAAGGGGAATATGCTAATAAAAGGCTGAATATGACATATTTCATACAAAGACTTGTTTTGGTAATGTAACTCAAACTTTTTTTTCACCATGTTCACGAGTATATGGATTTCCACAGTATGAAGATGGAACTCCTGAAATCGAGTAGACGAATCTTCGCAATGTGAAGACATTAAGGGCAGTTTATATATTTTAAAAGAAATAAACAGAATGAACTCACCAGGCGGCATGGGAAGAGTCATGATACCAGACTTCTTGGGTGGTGGGGGTGCTTTTGTTTTGGCAGGGGTCCGTCGGTGGGGGGGAGAGGGACTGGCACTTAAGGGGCTTGCACCTGCCAATGAGAGTGCATCTCCACCTGGGGGCATGGGCAGCGAAGTGAGGGCGCGCCCACCTCCAGCAACACTCCCTCCGCCGCCGCTCTTGGCTGCAACTGCTGTTCGGCTGCGGTAAACTCCTTCCACAACGCTGCCCCCAACCTGTATCCAGATAATACATTTGAATTTGCAGACAAAGAACTTTAATATAATTCTGTCAAATTTTTTTTCTTAAGTAGATTATTTTCTGCAATATTCAATGTGGCTAAAATTAAAATATTGCAAAAACGTGACAGATGTTTCATGTAAAATTATTATTAATACAAAATTTGGATAAATGTAAGACAGTATCAGATTTACAGCCATAGTTGATGACTGATGTTCTAGAATTTCTGGTGATATATAACAGTGCTCCATAACCTTTTTCTATCATGGTACAATTGAAGTTTTTTCCAAAATTTCACGGCAATCCCTACGGGACATATTACCTCTGAACTGAAATTGTTCATATTTACGCGATTTCACAATATTTTCCACCACCACAGCATAATGTTTTTAGTCTTCCAAGAATTAATTTCTTTGATGTAAATTTTTTTTTTTAAAAAATTGTTTCTGTTTTTTTTAATTTTAATTATTATAGTCCAAGATTCCGGACAGCAGCAATTCTGGGATAATTCTCGCGTATTCGCGACAGTTGGCACCTCTAACCAGAATAAATCCTAAGCATACCATTCTTAAATGGCTACAGCACGTATGAAATAAACCAAGAACAACATGGTTTCATAGCTTTACCTTGACGATGGGCGGAATAGGTGTACCTCCAAGTTGCGTCTGTGACGCAGGCGTGAATGAGATACGAGCGGTATCTGTATCAGCGTGTGGTGTCCCATTGGTTTCTTTCATAAAGGATGCGTCAGTACGGTTCATGGCAAACTTTATGGAGTCAAAGTCGGGCGGAGGCTCCAGAGGCATGGGTAGTTTGGGTGCTTCACCTTCTTGCAGTGGCATTGGGATGTCTATAATGTCAGGGTGAGCCACACCATTCTCCGATGACATTCCGTTCCCCTCGCCATCTCGCTCACCATCAAGAGTTTCAGGACGCTTTTGGTCTTCTTCAGATTTTTTCTCCAGGATTTCTTTCAGTTTCTGTAAATAAAAAAATTTCTTCACTATGTTAGATAAAATTTAAAAAATAGGTACAACTTTAGTGTGGCAAAGAAGATATACTATTTTAATTAAATTATTATCTAATTTGATTGAAATTTTGAATTAAAAAAAATATTGCTCAACTGCAAAAAACACAAAGATATACCCTATATTGCACGTTTTTTAATGTATTTTTGATTTAGTTACATTTATTAAAGTAAAATATTAAATATTTGCCAACTACTGTATATATATTATTAACTCTTTAACTACCACTAGAGATCTATATGATCTTGCCCTGTACGCCAGAGTTTTCTTGTTAGTGTTGGCACAACAATTTATGTTTACATAATTATTAATTGAATTTTAATGTTTTTTTTTTATATAAAAAGATTATTTCGCTCTTATTCTAGATTAACGCGGTACTAAGTAAATTACCGTATTGGCCCGAATATAACGCAATCTATATATTTGGAGTAGGAATGAAAGTATAAATATAAAATATAACACAAAAACTTATTAGGTAAATTGTCTCAATCCCCAATAACTTGAGCACTTCACTGACTAACAATTCTCATAAAAAAAAGTCAATATAAATTATATACCTACCTAATGTGCCCACCATCCACCCGCCCGGTTCTTACACCTGGTCTTAATCAGGTGTATCCCGGAGCTCTGATATCGAGAAGCGATC
>JAGVSQ010008467.1:0-14373 GCA_022683975.1 Rhyacophila evoluta
GCATTCCCCGGATCGCTAGGCGCGCACGCTACTAACTACGCTACCGGGGAGACAACTGAACTTTAACTACTGAATTTAAATTTTACGAACTTTATGCTTTTATCATAATATTTATTAATCTTTAACTAAATACATGTTTTCACTTACAGACCGCAAAAATTGATCTTGATACGTTATTTATTTAAAAAAATATGAAAAAAATGCTAAATTTATATAGTTAATTCTAAAATAATCACAGTATTGAGTCTTTGTATAAAATGGTGATGCTTCTTGATATATATATACATTATAAATTAATGGAGAACAATTGTTATAGAAAATGAAAGCTATAATTTCTTACAGTAAGCTGTTAAAATTAACACGCAAAAGTTTATATTAAAAGCCGTTTGGCCATATTTACGTTTTTTAATTAAGTATCTTATAATAAATTATATGCAAAAAATTGATAATTCCATATACATGATGATAACTGATTTTTAAATAAAAACTGCCTAGATAAACAAAATCTATAAATTTCTATGCGAAACGTTACTCACCACTTTAGTTTATATTTTTATTATATTGTGACAATGTGTGTCCTTAGAGACTTTTTGTGAACACAGTTTAAAGATATCCAATGATATGTTTCTTTACTGTTTACGTAATGGAATGTTTCTTTACTGATATAAAGTTCATGTAATCAATCGCTGCAATTATTGTATTTACTGCGCGCATATTGTTGTTATAATTATTGTATTTTTATCATCATTGCAATGGTGTTAAAACACCAATACAAAACAGTGCCGTTATAATGTGTGTGATTGGTGTTTTCAATAATTTAATTTATCTCTTCAACTTCCTGTTACCCTGGTATTCACATAGTTAAAACACAATGTGTGGTAATTTACATTAGTTAAAGTTGAACGTTCACATGTATAATAAATATACCAGCGTCAAGAAAGGAGTCATCAAATTAAAATTCTTTTTTCAAGTTAATTACAGTACTACTATCAGGGTAGTATAATAGTTGATTGGTAAAATATTCTATACAGAAATATCAACACTGTACATAACGAGTACACTACGTTATATAATTTATGTAAATGACGTGGTAGCCAATCATTAGAATGTATGCGATTAGTTTAATAACTATAATATGTCAGAATAGTTTATGTGTGATGTTTATAAGTCCACAATGTAAAATAGTTTCTGTGCAGTGTAGTGTATTATAATTTAAATCGCTAAATTTGTTTAATTATAACATGCTATTTCCACTGTAGAGCTTGTTTTCTTATTTTCCCCTTCACCTCGTGCCACGTTTCCACATCCGTTATGCGGGCGCATATCATGGCGTAATTGACGTGAGGCGCTCGTAATAAGTGACACAAGTGTCCCAAGAGCAGCTTCCTAAAACCTAAGCCGAAATTTTATTTTTGAATGAAACTATCTCTATTATATCGTATACACGTTTTGTTATTTAAATATCACATAAAAACACAAGAGACAAACGATGAAAAAATATCCCAACACAATAAAATTTAATTTACTATTTATCTTAGTAATTAATTGGACGTGGTCGTGTTATTTTCGGAACCATTGAAATATGAGTATAATTATGAAAAATAAAAATAACGAGAAAGAATAATTACGTGTGCAAAGGAGGACACACTACACATTTTTCAAGGGAATTGATTTTTGGAAAAAAAATCTAAATCGAAACAAATACGATTTTTTTCTATAAATTTAAAGATCATAATAAACCCAAATCATACGACCCACAAAGACAATGAAAAAAGTATCATCTGTGTATCTTAATTTTATAATAACAATCAGAAAATAAGAAGGTTTCGCTATCTTATTTAATTAGAATATAATCGATTGTGATTGTATAAAATTTAAAATAATTACCAATAACCGCACCTTTTATTTTAACATATACACTGTTTTTTATACTATTATATGTTGATTGTATTTATCAGTATTATATTGTATTGCAAATACTAAGCAATAATGCATTTGTAAGTCTTCCGTTTGTATATATAATGAAATTAACATTGTGTCCCCAGTTAGCGTAGTTGGTAGCGTGTGCGCTTAGTATTCCAGAGAATACGGATACGATTTCTCATCTGTCGGATTCCGAAAATTTGAAAATGCAAGACTACATTACGGAGACCCATACACTCCATTTTTCGATTTGATATCTTCACACTGCATAGATTCATGTCCTATATATGCATATATATATATATATTTGTATATTGATTTATATATTTGCAAATCCATATTGGTTTGATTATAAGAGGACACCAAATGAAATTTTATTTTGTAAAGCTGTCATTTGAGAAAATTTATGTCTTGTATATTACTGCAAGTGAAAAATCCTTGTTTTTTTATATACAATTTTCCCAAAAAAACTTTATTAAAGTACTGAGATTACAAATAAATAGGTAGATCAGATAATATGTATATAATACATTGAGAGCTGTAAAAATTTACAGATTAAATATGTATTCATCGGAATTTCTAGAATGCATTATTAAAAGAGTAATTCGATATGTTATTTCTAGTAAACTTTTTTCAACTTCTGAAGTAAAACCGCTTTTGAGGTGAAATACTTGAAAGTAAAGTAACGACTGGACCACATGTTGGGGATCTAGCAGATATTTTTTTTTTTTTTGTAAAGTGTAAAATTCAAAAAAGTTTTGTATCTATTGTTTGTATTAATATTTAATATAAAAATGACTTTTCAACACTGAATTTATTTACTGAAGTGCCAATGAATGTAATTTCAATTACATGTAGTTTTCGCCCTACGAAGCTTCGACTTACGACGATCCGGATTTAAATCCGACGAAAACATAAAGAAGCATTTTTTTCGAAAAAAAAACGAAAGAACAATTTCTTAAAAAAGTTTTACATTTACAATTTATCATTTGAATGCAAACAAATTAAGAGTCGAAGGGTATACAAATTAATGAAAAACAAATTATCCAGACTAAAGAAGATGAAAGTAACCTAGAAAATTTGAATAGAGAATTTAAATTAGATAATTATTTATTAAATTTTTCATGTAGTATACAAAAACCGTAACAACTGAATGCTAATCATTTCGCACGTGATGTTATATAATTTGTATATTTGTTTTACATTTGGAATATAATATTTTATCAAAAGCGTAACGAAATATGTAGATATAAGAAAATCTGATAAATGAATTACGCTAAATTTAGTTATTTTGAATTTAGTGATAATTAAAATCTGTACAAAAAATATGTATCATCGTGAAATGATAAAGAACTAAGTAATCTTTTAATATAGTGTTATGGAAGTTTGTTCATTATTATAGTCAATAGTTTTTATTGATGGTAAAGTTTATCCAGACAGGAAAGTATCATAAGTTTGATCTTAAATATCATTATTCTATATACAATGTATTTATTCATTTTATTTTTTTAGTTCCCCGGCACCATATCAAGTCAAATGTTTTCAATAGAATATTCAGTATTTTATATTAATAGATTCATACATGAATTTAATTCGTTATAATAATTCATTATTACATGCCCTTCGTTCACCATCACTTTGTATCGATAATGTGCAATTGAATGTAAACAATTTACTTATCAATATTTTATGTAAATAGTAAGCATATTCTGAAACTAACAAATAATTTATCTCCTCAGTTTTCTTGTGTTCCTAATAATATGAATCTCAATTCTAGTTTATATTGATGAAAGTCGCTCTTTGTATTTTGATCACACTCGGTGAATATAACTTGATATCACATCACATATTTAAATCTTTATCATACAAATATATTTTTGGTTATACAGAATGAAGCATTATTATAAATGTGTATAAGACAAGGATCTTGTTATGTTTTATTTTAAATTTAAATTATTAAATTTGGAAATACAGTTAGAATTTTCACAAGTAATAAATAATAATACACGTCTTAAAATAGAAAGTTCCTCATATGAGACTATTATTTATAATACACAGAGAGTATATGCAAATTTTATCATACAACACAATAGATACTAGCTCAATAAATTATCTTTTTGAAAATAAATAAACCTCTCAATGAAAATGTTTTAAATATTGCCTTTTGTGTAAATTATTTGGTATGCGAAATTTTATTGAATGTGTGTAATAAAATTTTTGTGTTCTGATAGGGATGTATGATAACAAATAGAGAAAAAAATTATGACCAGACAGAATCCTAGTAAATTTAAATGTGCAGTAATTGTAGAAGCATTTACCTTCATGGCATATCAAGTATAATCCATATGATTGTTTATTCGGTAGCTGATTATTACAAAAATATTTTTTCCATAAGTGATTTATAAAATCAATATTTATGCGAAGTAATTTAAATTTAAGCTACCGAGCTTAATTCAATCTGGGCATAGAGCCAATGAAGAAAATATTGGAAATTCATCATGTCATTTTGTCTGAGTGAATCAATTAAACATGTGCTAGTAAATAATACTTAAGTATTAGGAATATATCAAAATGGAAGAGATAGATTTCATTCATTCATCATACTCATTAAAACAACTCATAAGTCAAGTGGATATAAATATTTAAATTGTAAATTATAAACAAGACGTGATGGTAAACAAGTGGCATCCAAACTCATATGCACTTGGTACAATAACGCAGTATAATTACTAATTGTATATAAATTATATAAGATATATGATTATATATTTTAAATATGTAAATCAGAATTTTTTCGACATATTTCATTCAAATGTTCATAACTTGTATTTGTATGAAAAATAAAGTATTCAAATATAACTAGTTTGAGTACCAGGAATACAATAGATCAAACAAAATAGAGGGTTCTTATAAAATTATGAAAAATATTTAAGTTATTTTACTAGAAATGCTTCTAATGGACTTTTTTCCTTATAATCTTGGCTTAGTTTTTCGTCGTATTGGCTACTGTATCAAAGTCTCCGCAGCCTGAGAATCT
This sequence comes from Rhyacophila evoluta, assembly GCA_022683975.1. Taxonomy (NCBI): domain Eukaryota; kingdom Metazoa; phylum Arthropoda; class Insecta; order Trichoptera; family Rhyacophilidae; genus Rhyacophila; species Rhyacophila evoluta. The sequence continues at coordinate 4,961 of JAGVSQ010008467.1, forward strand.
TCAGTCAGCTATTTTTAAAATTTAGTATTTTTCTTTTGAGATAAATACATAATACAATAGTTCTACGTTATTTTATTATGTATTTGCGTGCCGTTTGTTTGCATTCACTTATTGATAAATTGCAGTTTCAATGTCAACATTTAACTTATCTATGTTTACAAGTACCATCATGCAGCTGCTAATTATATTAAGTAATTTACCTCTTCAATTTTGTTGTGATCCGGATAATCTAAAATACATGTATAGCACATACCATCAAACTACTGAAATCGCGTTAGTGATTATAATCTACTTATAAATAATATTGTAAGTATTAGAAATACATTGAAATGTAAGAGATAAATTTCATTCGGAAAATGCATACTGCTAATTTTAACAACTGATAGGACTCCATAATTCAACAGTCAATATGCGTTATATAGGTTCCATGACAACTGCACGCATGACAGCTGCGCACCAGACAATCGCGCACATGACAAGTGCTCACAAGACATCTGCGTACTCATTGAAGTGTTCACACTAGTACATAAGACATTTTACACTTAATTTAAGTAATTATAGTATAGGTAGATTTTATTTTTATTTCAATAATACATAGTCACTTACTAAAAAATGTTTTGAAATAATGGGTGATTTGTGATTTCAATTTTAAAAGATATTTTATACTTTTGAAGATGTGGCGATCATCGTAGGCTTATTTATTTATTACGTGTTGTTTATACCATTATATTAGAATATTTACGCTTGATATATATACATAAAAGATGAATTATTTTTCTTTATATATAACTGTCAAAACAATGAATCTTTTATAGCGTATTATTTTCATATTATTGAATGTAAATTTTTACCATCTAGCATTCTAGTAAAAAAGAATGAGACGAAATTTTCAAAAATAAAATTGGAAAATTTAAGAGTTTTTTCTTTATAAGAGTATACTTAAATGAAATAAATAATATTTTATAAACGATTATTTTACATACGTTTGACGATAACATAAAGTATGTAAATGTGAAACTTTGGTTTCCCAGTTTGAAATTGCTTCAGTGTGTAATTTAGAAAAATGGGTGTATCCTTTATAGACATTTTACTTAAATTTTTAAACGTCGGAACACTTCATTGTTTCATTTTTGGATAATTTGTTTTATTATTGGAAACATTTTTGGTGAATAAAATAGATTGCTTTACGATATTGGAGCCAGGAGTACATATTAGAAATATAATGGTTACCTTACTAGACATACACACACAATTGATATCTAAGTTCATTTTTTCAGAAATTCCGGGAAAATTTCATCTTAAAAAGAATGCATTCTTAATTTGTATGTATAATTGTATTAATATTTAAGAATAAAATTTCATAATCGCTTAAATACGATAAATATTAATTAATTAGAAGCGACCAGTGTACTGGCTAATTCTATTATCTAGGGTGGGTGCTGATTTGTTAAATTTTTCCTGTACGTTTTCTATCTATCTATCTTTGATATTAAATTTTAAAAATATATTTGACAGCAAGATGCTCTGAGAAAAGAACATCTTTTGACTTCATTGGATTCAATTTAATTGAGAAAATATATGTTTTAATATCTTGCGATGGCGATGTGTGCGTGTAGCATATTTCAGTATGCGCACTAACATCATTACTCTAAATACAAAAATTTACCATAATTGTCTATAGGAATTTCATTCATATTTTTACACACATAAAAAAAGGCAAAACCACCATACATTTAATGGGGCTTAAGTATCAGGAATACAAGAAATACAAAGAGATGTCTGTAAAACTATTTAAATTTCAGTGACCTAATCAAGTTTATTTTATAATTCTTAACAAAGTGATGCTCAACAAATGGTAATGGCTTATGACAAAAATGTGTACGAGACGTGACGAAACTCTCGTAAAAAATAATCTATCAAGACATGTTTACACATTGGGATGATTCATTTGCTTCGCTTTTAGAGCGGACATGAATACACATATATAATCTTTTAGAGGTGTATGTATATGTACTACATTAACTCTTTGATTAGTGAGTTATTTTTTTATCCACAAACGTTTTAAGCACTAAAATTTTTCAGTGTTAACAATTTAACTAATATTATGAAATCAATCGAATTGGATATGCCGATTTGTAAAAAATGCTTTTTTATTTTCAAACAACGAGCAAAATAAATTGAAAAGTTATTCCATATTAGAAAGAATTTGTATAACATTACGACATGTGGCCACTCCCATTTTAGAATTAAAAGTGCACTTAAGAACAAATTTCAGTTTTTCTTTTCTTTATAATAATTATAGAAACAGTTTAAATCAACTTCTTTTTTCTCATTTTTTTTAGCCTAAAATATTTGATATAATTAAAATGAGTTCCACATATCATCGATGAATCTATTGAGTATTGAAAGTAAATGGAATAATAAATAAAAAAATTTAAAAACATAAGTTTGGCTTTGAAAATAAGATGATAAGGTGCATAGACTACACGTACGTCCATACTTCTTAATGAGTTAAATATAGAATTAAATTTCTGATCGGCAAGAAATATACAATGCATACAAATTTTTAATTTTCATTGAATAAGGTAGAAAGTATTTAAAACATTTTTTTGAAATTGTTTTATATTCGAAACCAGTAATATATCTATATTTAACTTAATAAACAATAATTATCTATTTCATTATCATCGGTGATATTTACGTTCGATTTGTTTGGTCGATAATTAATCAGCTATTGAAGAATATTAAAGCTAACAAACCCACTAATATTTTTTTTCTCGTGAACTTCTATTAGTTATTTGGCATCAAGTCTACTATATTTACTTCTTCTGACCATGATTATATTCTGTCGAAAATCGCAAACATAAGAGATATATGTTTCATTCATTTTATATTTTTAATGATTCTTATTATAGTATCTACATGCGAGGTAGGAACCAATTGTTTACCATCACTTATTATTTATAAATTTCAATTTAAATTTAAACATTTAACTTAATAAACAAACACACGTTTGAGTTGTTTATATTTCAATTGAGATTTATCTCATATAGATTGATGTTTTCCTGATACTCTAAATATGATGTATACTATCTGTATCAAGAGCAAATGGTACGATGTATTCTTAACTTTATAGTTTAGAATGGATCTACGACGGTCAACGTTTTACTTTTTGACTTTGTAATCACTTATGGTATGTATTTATTTATCATCATGAAGCCAAATGTAAACCAAATAAGCCAAGCCAAATAAACGTACATGTGTTTATATAATTACTGCAAATTTAAATACAACAGATGATGAATCTATAACACGGTATTCTCTCTATTATTTCTATAATATATCGTCGCCTGCAAAAAATATCTCGCCAAATGCATTTTTCGCCAAAACTACTATGCAATACTATGAATAATATCGAGTTCTATTTCCGAAAAAAATATCAACATCTATACATCTTAAGTAAGTACTGAAAAGGTTAAATTCACCTACCACCATAAACCAAGTATTTGTTTTAAGCATAATTATTTTATAGTATTAAAATGGTGAGAGCATTTAAATTAAAATTTTCAAAATGAAAAAATATACTAAAATTATATAAAAATAATATCAATTTAACGATCAAAATATGTTTAATAGCTTTTCATAAAAAACATGATACGAAGATACTTTTGCCTAATATTAAATATTAATTACAAGACTAAAAATAGTATAGGCTTTCCCATTTGTCAAGCATTACTACGATAATATTTATTTAGAATTTTTTTTTTATAAAAATAATAAAAAAATATCAAACCGTAAGCTAGTTTGTACGGAAAACGTGCAAAGCATTAGGTCATCGGATGATACCAGGTGAAAAGGAAATGCAACGGGTAGATGCAGCAAAACCTTGCAGCAAAATCAATACGAGTGTCTGATGTCATCACAACGCTATCAGAATTGTATTCTACAAATGTGTATGTTTTATGTATACGGGCTCAAATGCACACTTAAATATTACATGCATAATAAATTTTTCAATCTAATAGGTGTATATAGCATGTTCTTTGGAGTGATTTACATAATAATATAATATATTATATTAGATGATTTCCGAGTGATGGAACTAAAATTATTATATTTCAAACCATAATTGACATTACATAATATTAATGATTTCATAACTACTAATACAGGAAAATTAAACTATTTAGAATAATACACATAAATATCTCTGTGGTATAATACATGTTATACAAAAACTTTTTGGTATCAGTATTTTTCTAATAAGGAGTAAATACGAATACCTGACAGTAAAGTGGTTGGCATAAAATATGATAAAAACGGAATGAAATGATAGTAATATGTGTAACTATTCCGTTTTAGGATTGTTGTCTTCGAAACATTCGGAAACAGCTGAGAGATAAAAATACGTTAAGTGATTGGGATATTGCTTAGTATTATTTATTCATTCAACAGGTTGATGCAATAAAAATATAAGTTTTAATGTTGTTAAATAAACCTGTTTATATTCCATGTATTTTTAGTACATGGTGTAAGAAAATTGCGATTACGTTCAAGTAAGTGATTCTACAATGTATGAAATATTTTTTTTTTTAATTACAATTTTATATCGATTTTAAATGATCTGTGACCGCAGTATAAATATGTGTTGAGTTTCCTGTGTCAAATTTGCCAAAATGTGATCTTTACAAGATAATTCAACTATCCAGGTGGAGACATTTTTTTTTAATTTTCTATAATGTAGTCATAAATATATGGAAAAGAATACGTTTAAAAAACCATAGAAATTTCATAATGTAATATTTTGCGTATGAAGCACTGTAGAAATCATGAAAATGTTTATATGTAAGTGTTTTGGCGATTTAAAAATAGAACTCTACTATCCGGATCTCATGAAATCATGAGGATGTAGTCATCGCGGGGCATTAAATTGACGCAGCGAATGCACTTGTAAACAAATATCTATAAAAGCAACGATGCATCAATGAAGGCTACAACGAATGCCTGTAAATTTCATTGATAAAAACATAATACACTCCAGGACCAGGATCCCATAAGGCTAACGGATGAGACCTAACACAACATCGTATATAATCATCTCATTATTTAAAATAATAACTAAACGCGGGGATGCGAGTTCGATTTCCATATCGATTTTTTGTGCCTCCTGTAAAATTTGTTCTATGTAGATCACGTCCTTTTTCATTTCCACAGTCGATATGAAAAGTAGTTTCATACATATATTTAGACTAGAAACTGTTAATTTGAATGGACAATTCGTAAATTGAAATTTCATACGCAAAGAAATATCATTTATATATAAAATATATCGTAATTTCATATTGTTGAAACGGGTTAAATAAGGTGTAATAAACATGTATCATAATATTTAATCGAATTTTTTTATTGTACACGTAGGAGTTATATGAGTTAAAACTATGCTATCTTCGCTACATATTTATTTCAAATCTCAAAATATAAATTGTATATTCAATTGTACCACCAATTTAGTATGACCGTCTAATCTAATATTATGTGAAATAATTATATTTGAAAACATACAGTTGCTTATTACGTTATTTTCAAATTACTATTGAATATTTTTACTCTATTGCTATTCAAATGCAACTATTTTCATGTGGTTTGAAAAAACCAGAATATCTTTATTAAATAGATTTTATTCCTGCTACCCTGGTAGATATAACATAAAGCAGCGCTATTTAAAAGTGCATTCTGTTGTAACACTGTAAGCACGCGTGGTAACCATAGAGATATTATAACCTCTATAGATGCGCCACGTTTTCCCGGCAGACCTGTGGACAAATTGAATGTATTCTCTATCAATTGTTTTACGCCCATTATTTTATAATGTCCGGATAGTGAAAATGTATTTTGGAATTTCTGTTGCCATGTGATCATTCCTCTCTAATATAAATGCAATCGCCTCTGTTGCATCAATCAGGAACCGAATGTTTTTCAATAGCACTCTTTTATAGTGTTGCCTTTACTCATTGACAACTATTTTTGAGTTTTAAAGTATGATAATGCTTTTGGTATCACATAATTTTAAATTTAAGATAAAGTATTCGTTGCCGTAAAAAAAATGAAAATCTATACGATAAAGATTCGTCTTTTATTGTTTTAATCGAGATTCTCCCAATATTGTTTTATATTATAAAATAAATTGTTATAAAGACATAATTTCTTAACAGCAAAAACATATTTTTACTTACGATTTAAAATAAAACATCCTGAGAGAAAAAAGTGCAATCAATTATTTAGGTAATTCAATGAGAGGTCATAAACTCAGATGAATATAACAATAAATGACATACTAGTTACATAAATTTGAATCTTGATAAAATATTTAAAGATATGTATGTTATCATATTGATTTTTATATTTTCCAAAAATTTAAGAAAATCGCGGAGGGCTTAGCGCTAAGCGTCTTATTGAATTCGGATTTCATCTTCTTCTATACATTGACTTTTTGTATGTAGTAAATTTGCATGAAATTCAAAAATTTAGACGGATATCTAGTGGCAGAGTAATTAATTTATGAAAAAACCAGTATTTTTGCTACTACCAAAGCTTACCAATTAGAAAATTTTGGGTATCAGAAATTTAAGAAATGAAAAGAAATAATAACAGAAAACGATTTAAGATGTAGTATCTACCCCAATAGTTTAATTTATAGCTTCAAAAAAAGTGATCTTTTCGTTTTTTAAACATTTCTATTTACGCTATAGATTAATTAATTTTGTTGACAGAAACTTCTCGTCTTGTTAATATTTAAAGTTACGTTTCAATTCTTGTGTTTGGTGATGCAAATATCTATGATTTATTTTAAAAGTTACTTAATATATATTGCCCAAATGCATGTCTTGTTGGTTTTTGTCAGTTTATTGCGCATTTTATCGTAATCATCTACCGAGATAATCAAAAAAATGTGCAAATTTTATTCACAACTTCACACGTGAACGATTGTTTTATTCATTTATTGACATACTTTTTATCCTTAACTTATTGATATAGTAGTAAGTAAGTAAGTAATATTAGTGTGTGTGTATAATGATTACAGTAAAAGGCGGAATAAAATATGATTTAAACATAAAAAAAATATGCAGAAAAGTCCAAGAAAACTTGATCCTTTATAAAATCCATTTACTAAAAATGCGTTACTTACGTCACAACAACTTACTGAAAGGTTTGATTGACTTTATTTCTGAACATAATATTTTTGGGTAATGCTATTTTCCAATATCTGGTCTCAATTATTGTAGGTGTGAAAGAATATCGTGAACACAAAGCAATATGAAAAAGAGACTATTTTAAATCTAATTAATGTCATTAATATTTAGAAAGTTGAAGAAATTTTGAACTTGCACTCATTTTATATATAAGTTAGCATAACCAAATTTCTGATAATAAAAAATGCAGACATATTATAAAAAGTAGTACTAAAACAATAATTGAGGTAAACGTTCGTTCGTTTACACATTATTTATATTAATAATAATCAATATTAGTTGCAAAATTTAAGAAAAACGTAGTTAAATTCGATTTAAATAATTGGTATAATATAGAAACATGGAAAATATGATATAACAGTTTGATATGCCTTCTTAATTGTGCTAGATCTTGGCTTTAATTTTTATTGAAACAGATAATCATTTATATTTTTATGAAGTTATAATTTATTTATTCAAGCATTTTAATTTTCATTATTTTTCGTATAACAATAAAAAATGGGAAATAGGATGTTAGAATTTTAACAATTTTTCTGATTTCAAATTACTTTTAATTATTAATATGTTTTAAATATTCAAGTGTTAGAGATATTTAAGAGTTATGAGATGTTAGAATCTAGATTTCATATATTTTAAATAAACGAGTATAGTGTTCTTAAGATTATTTTTGTTTTCTTTGAAAAATCACAAACCGTTACATCATCGCAAGTATAATATATTAATTGGAAGTGATATAAATATAAAACTATGTAATTATATGTAATTCTAAACAGACTAGAACTCAAAGAGCATCTTTGATATTTTCTTATTAGGACATTCGCGGATAAAATATTGATTGAGATCATTTATAATATTATTTACACATGGATTTTTTCTCTTTACAATAAAATGATTGTATGAATATTAAGTATTTTACTACAAAGGAAAATGTTTTGACACAAAAAAACACGATTGTATATTTATATATTTAATTGAAAATATTGTTGTTCGGCATGCAATACCGCGTTACCGGTAATTTTACCGAATATTGTTTCGATGCCATTCGATTTTAAATTTGTACATCGGGCTTAATTTATCTTTTTGATTGACAGTTTGAAATATTTTGTATGATGTATTTCATTCTCGGATGTATACAATGTCACATTTTTTTCCTCTTCCACAATTTGTATTATGTCGCTAACGCGGTATTGGTTATCAAACGACAGTATATAATATAACTAAGATAATATTCAGGTTTTCTAGGGCGTGTCTTAGACAATTACAACATTGCTGCATAACAGCATAAATATTAATATGATATAGGGATACTTGGTCTCATTGCGCACTATTTACAGGATGTTTTCGGTGAAGTTAAAAGATGCTGGCGTGATCTGGGAAAATGGAAAGCAACTGGCGGGTGAGTTTAAATCCTGGAAGCACCATACGTTGTCCGTATACTGTATGTAGAAAACGTATATGGAAGAAGTAGTATATTATAATAATATTCATTCAATTTTTTAATACTTTATCGGATAATTTACATTATAAAACCGTGCCATATATACGATTTCTTTTATTATATTTTTTTGTGTGCTAGACGTTGAACTTGTATATCAGCTCTTTTATCATATTTAAATAACTATATTACGTTGCATACGCCCTTTTGGCTCGATGGGCTTAGATATATCTACAAGAAAAGACATCGTCCGATACTGCACGAACCAACACATTTAAGCATCCGCTGTAGATATATGTATGTATTATATATATTATACGCGCGTACCTACCTGTGCGTCTTTGTATTTTCCAGTGGTCCAGTACGCACTATATCTACATACACGCACTCACATTCACACCTACAACGAATTTAAATTACAGGAAAAGCATCGAAAAATTGGTCTCTAGATTTGAAAAATCCTTTTTTAAAATTAACTCTTAGTTTTTATCATATCGTATTATTATAGTAACTGGCCATACTTGGTAGGGAAATTGAATGAAAGTTCAAAGTTATTTAAATCTAGTAAATATTAAATACAGTAAGTATTTAAGTTTGAATGTACATATTTAGTCGTTTACTAGAGCTCGGAAAACACTATTTTTCCGATACACAATGTGTGGCATACTTCTTACAAGGGTATCATCTGTAAGGGATCTTGGAACTGTGTTTGAGAGTAACCTTTCATT
>JAGVSQ010008468.1:0-14372 GCA_022683975.1 Rhyacophila evoluta
ATCCATATGCTCCACGTTGGGAGCGAACATGGTATAAAAAAAAAAAAAAATATTTAACTAAACCGTCATGATGAGAACAGGATTTGAGTGGGACTTTAATATCAAGATTTTAGTTTTACATCTAAGGACTCATTCTATAAGTGCATTTGTGAAATTGATTGTTCATGGTTTATTTCTCATGAACAATATTCATCATGAAGTTGCTTACATCACTATATCGAACTCTCTTTTTACACGCTTTTAATAACCCACGCTACATCTCCCAATTTTTATATGTTTAAATCAAGTAAACCTGAAAATTTGAAATGAAATATACACTCTGTATATCTCAAGCGATGAAAGCGATGTCATATACCTAATGTGTGTAAATGGGTTTGTTTATTGTATGATAGTGAATAATTATTTTTACAATTGTTACATTGCGTGGAATTTATCCACCGTGTAAAAAGAGAATCCGGTGTACAGGTTTTTCTAGTATCATATTAAGAGAAGGAAAATTTTAAAATGCTTTCTGATACATCAAAATGACCAATATCTAAGAATGACACTTCTAGCATTGGGCCGCAGATGTTATGTATTATGGGAAAGAGTATCAATCATTCTTCAAAGAAAGAATTTGTAGGAGGCAATAAAGGATAATAAAAAAGTGTAAATTGTAGAAAATTTGTTTTATTCGAGTAAATAGCTATACCTTAATTATGGATAATTTTAAAATCATAGATCATCTTCAGTTGTTTACATAGGAAGACAGCGACTGACATCATGTCCGATGCGAAACGGAATAAACGAAATAAAATTCGGGGCAGCAATTTCAGTCGTATCACAATAAATAAGTGAAAAAACATGTCAGAAGAGATGGTGCGGATCAAACCAAAGTATGCTAAGAGAAGAAGATTAAAAATGGCACATTTTAAAGAGAAACGCACGACCCACGGACCAGACATTCTATGATTTATAATATATATATATATATTTATCAAAATGAATTACACTGATATTACAAATAACAATGATATGAAAAAATATAAAGTCAGTCCCTTACCAGCACATTCCTTCTCACAACATAGGATACGAAAAGCAAACCCTTGGAAGTTTTGCGAATAAACTATCACCTACAAATTAATCTCAAGATCCCGGAATACCTCTCCCGGACGTAAAATACTTTTATTCATATAGGAATTATAAGCCTTCCGACGTCTAAGGCATCTGGCGGGAAGAAAAATCCAAGGCTGTACACGTTATTGGAACATTTGTGCTCGCGTAATCAATCGCAACGAGACAATCGTCGATACCTTAAACGGTGCAAAGGTTTTATTATAAAAATACTGTACATTTTTTTATATTTATATTCTACAGACTAAAAACATAAGCGGCGATCACCGAATGAGCCGTAAGCCTTACTTACGATAAGACACCACATATGTGCGTCCGACGTTTCAATTTCCTCGCTTTATGACTATATACAAAACATACAGACGGCTGGCTCAACGCAGCACTTTCACGTCAATTTAAAAATATTCAAATCCCAATTTTGTACTTCTACATTGTGGCATCAGTGCTAGATTTTAAATGAACAACAAATCAGAGGTTACCTGCCATGAATTGGATATAAAGTTTTCCTAATATACATTTTCTTAGTCAATCAACAGCACAGTATTTCAGATATTCTAACACAAGTGTCTTTTAAAATTTCATTATTACTTTTTTATTATGTTACCAAGTTATTTTCATCTAAAAACTACAGCTCTGCTAGCGGTCAAAATGATTATTAATTTTTATTTCCTATTTGGTATTATCAATGTTCAATATGGTCAGTTATTAGTAGGTGTAGAATTATAAGTTTATATAATTATTTAAGCGTTTTAAAACAGCTTTACAGTACTCAATATTTTTTATATGACTTAGCTTATCGTACCCACACAACTACAATCTGAGGATTATCAATCAAAGACTGATGATTAGGATTGAGGCAGGCCGGTCGATGAGACCGACAGTACACAACTGTCGATGCGGACTGAATAATGTGTGGCCTGCCTCAATCCTAATCATCGTATTGGACTGAGTCTCCGGACCGTAGATATATAGGTACCATTAGAATGTATGTCTGTAGTTTTAAACTCAGCATGAATATTAATTTTGTTGATAAACAGGTTATAAATTATATGCAATTCAAGGTAACACTTCGACGTGTTTCGACTAATTTAATATCATTCGCACGATGCCATGGAGACATTTTAAAAGACCAAGCTTGCCAATAATTTAACAATAATGTCGAAGATTATTTTCAAAAAAATAAATCAAGACTTACACCACATCACGGAATACAATTTCTATCAATGTTTGGAATTGCTTATCTTTATTTTTTAATTTTTTTTTATATAATACTTACTAGAATACAAAAAAATATTATTCCATAAATCGTTATATGGTCCCGAAATATCTACTACAATTTAAAAAAAATCCTTATATAGTTTCATAATATGCTACAATAATATTATTTTCTTTGATTATCATTATTATGTACACACAATTAATATTACTATTAAAATACCGTAATATATTACATTGCTGGTGGTTACATTAAAAATCGAACTGATGAATCAGTCCACGACGAACAATAGAAATCGTTGAAAATGAAACCATGCGTATAACCATTACATCAAAATAATAACACAAAATATATACTGTACATTTCAGACCATAAGATGCACTTTTTTAGATAAACATCGGCTTAAAATTGAACAGCTATTAGTCTTTAAACGTGTGCGCTTTTGTATGGTGCATTCGAATTTCATAAATTGTTAAATTTTTTACCCTAACATCAGAAAAATAGTGTAAAACAAGATAGACATAAGTTATAAATTAAATGTGATAAATTGTGGAAACAGCATCTTTATATAATTAAAGATTTTTTTAAATTGTTTCATAATTTTGAGATGTGAACTGTCATTTAAAAAATACGTTAATAGTTCATAAATATAAAGGTGTGTGTAATTATTTTGATATAATACATCAAAGTTCTTTCAAAAGTACAATTCATCAGCACTTCAAAAAAACAACAAAATGAAATGGCAGCTGACATGTAAATTCTTTTGATCAAAGACTAGTCTATGACCAGCAACGTTTATTGTTTATTTGCCGGCCTAGTCAGTAGCAAGTTCAGTTAATAACAAATCGGTGACAAGATGAAATGCAAAATCTTTTCACATTAAAAATAATAATAAATATATAAAATCGCATAGCATTTTGTCAGAAGGAGAATCCATTTTCATATTCAACGATTTCCATTGTATTAGAAGTATTACAGACTGAGGAAACAAAAATAAGTGATTAGTTTGTACTCATATTATTTTTTCATAGTATTTTTTAAGCATGCACTGAAAAAACAACAGGTAGAAGATAAAACCTATTTTTACTCTCGGTTCAGTATTGTTTCGACTGTTCCATGTGGCTCACGATACGGATGATTGATGAGTTCTTGGATGGAAGGCACGGCGATGAATACTTATTGACTTAAAAGGTATTTTTTTTAAAGATAAGAGCGGATCGAATGAGGAATCAATCGTCATCAGTCTGTGAGGTCAGGTTAGGTTTATAGACCGTTTGCACTTGAATTTACCGCCATTAAAACTGCGTAATATTTATACTATATACACGGCTTCATGCTGACAGTTTAAAAACCAATTACCATCAATTTTGGCAAATAATTTTGTTCTTTAGGCAAACCTTGCGGTATTGTATTTCAATAAATATTCATTATTAAAAGTTCGACATTACAGAGAGGAATATTTCTACCTTCCATAGTGAAGTATATTTATATAAAAAAATATATTATATCTTGCCAGTATACTTCATAGCATACCGTAGCATTAGGATTGGTTTATCGAATAGACCAACTGTCTAATTTTCAGAAGATGACAAACAAATTAAACTCATACAGGTGAACACACGAAGGTATCAGAACTATATAATTGCTGTATTATGAAAGCATAGAATTACAGTCTATAATATTGTATAAACTATCTAATTAATTGAAAACTGTTTTTCAAATCAAGCACTGTGGAAATTCAATAAACCAATCCTATAACGACAATACACATCTCAAAATATTAAAATCAACCTGACAATATTTTATAAAGACCAAATATCGCTATTGATACTATTCAATATGGTGCATGTTTATATGGTCTATTTGGATAGATGGTATACACCATAGTCCACTTTGCTATGTTAATTCTATTTTATGGTCTTTCTTTTTTCTTCAGCGAAATATTCCCGTTTGTAACGTCGATTAAGTGATATTTGACTGTTGGCACATTAATTTCTGACACTTAATATAAGATTATGGATTTTGAATGGTAAATATTTTTTACTGGCAGTGTTCTGACAGAATTTTGTAAAAATTCTGACATAAAAAAACTAGTTTTGATATTAAGTCGAATTATAAAAAACAGTCAAAATGACAATTTAACAATTATAAGGTTAAGCCCAAAGAACAGTCATTTGCATTCAACATCGCATTTATTCTAGGTAATTGAAAAAAGCAATAATCTTAAGGCTTATTAAAACACACGTGCAAAACGGTTAAAATCAATTTCCTCTGTAAGCACATGAAATTACCATTGATTTTTGGTAATAATTTTTATCCTGCTATTTATTATTAACATTGTGTAAATTTCTATATCGAAACTGTAATACAGTAGGGGTGTTTTACCCACACCTGTATTTGAATATATTCATAAAAAATAGTCTCACGTGGGCGCTATATTTTTAATTAAATAGATCGCAACCTCGGAGACGTTTGAAAAATTTGCAGTCATCAAAAATATTCATTAAAAAGTAACTGTACACATATCCGATAAACGAAACAATAAATTCACAAATAACATCATTATTATTTCATACATGTCATATTGTTACTATCGATTAATGCGAGACGATACACGTCTCTATAAAAAATACATAGGGCCTACAGTAATTACAATTTTTTCCATTTTTTTATAATATTATAAACTGTACAATATATTCATCGTAAAATATAGCAATCTGTTTAAAAAAAAAGACTTATGTTCATCTGAGAAGGCACTACACATGATAACGCATCAAACCATGCTCATATCAACACGGTAATAGATGACAATAGGAGTTAGTACGTTTGGAGAATATTATAAGAAGTAACATCGTGCACAAGGGACCGCAAAATGTCATTTAGAAAAGTAAATGTTTTTTGTTTCACAAAAAAGATTATTCTGTCTTTTATAAATAAAAACAAATCAGAAAATCATCTGAAAGAGTGTATTTTTAACAGATAATAAATAAGATCAATTACTCTTTATTCTTTTATTATGCATATGAAATTAAATTGCATGGGTTTTCATATCTTCCTGGAATGAAACCGGAAAAAGTCTATTATACCAGTTTATTATAGAATTATCAAATTATGATAAACTTCAAATATAATATACATTATTAAAACGTTTGACTATTTAACAATCTCAGCTTCTTTGTATAAGATATTCAAGTTGAATATAAATGAATATCAAGTAAATGACAAATGACTTCTTCCTGGATTACATAGTACAATGGCTTCATTTTTGCATTCCCATGTTGCATCGTGTATAACTCTTAATTTCACAATCATTTGAGAGGGCGATCAATACATTTCAAATTAACTGTACATTAAAAACAAATTAACTGATATGAAAATTGTACCATTAAAAAATATCAAAATTAAACATGGAAGATATGCTAGCTGTTAAGCCAATCCCATATCTACACAATGTGCAATTAAAAAAGTTAGTTAAATTTTTCTGCATTCGCTGACATTTTACAAATAATAGTTAAAAATGGTAAATCACAACTTTTTCGGAGCATTATCCACCTCCACAATACGGAGTAGTGCAGTCAGTCAAACTAGTGGCTTATTTACGTGATTATTTCGAATCAAAGAAAAAGTTTAGTATGTCTTTCCCACTGGAATATATAATCGCAATATATGTTTCATACTGGAATATGTCCCGCAACACAAACTAGGTACAAAAAAAAAATGATTATAATTTCTTGAGAAATGATCGATCGTAACCCCCAAAAAGACCACATTTTTATAAAAAATCCATACATTACAATAAAAAAATATTCACATCACTCGACGATACAATGATATTTTCAGAATCGCGAGACATCTAGAACAGCGTTTCTTTTTATAATGCGGTGTGTGTTGATGTGTGATCATCGACACAATTAATTTGAATGTAACAATTGGTTATATTTTAATATATATATATATATTTAATGAATATTAGGTTCATTGAATCTTTTAGATCAAAATTTGGGAAAATTTTATGTGATAAAAGTAACACCATATTGTGGTACAAATATACTGTTACGATTGAATATCCAATTAAGACTCACCACAGTTGAATTTCGATTTTTTAATACATATGGTGAACTAAAGATATAACAAATAATTATCTCAACATATCGTTTTTTTAATGCATGAAAATTTGTTCATGGAAGTGCTAAGTGATCCACAATTATTATTATGTTATATTCTTTCACCATACACTATGGTATGGTAAATCTGTTGTGAAGGGTAATGTTAAAATTATATTTACTAATTGTTCAAGAAAAGCTGTTCCAGATTTCAATACAAATCACATAATCATAATGTCTTTGTAACTTTTTTTGTTTAATTTTTATTTCTTTTTAACATTGTAGTATCAGTCTAATAATTCTCAGACATTCACGAGGCTGTCCACCCCGGCCCGAGCTCGGCGAGCCATTTAGATTATTTTGTTCTGGCGGCATGGCGCCACATTGCACATCGTTTAGCGTTTCGACAGATTCAGCGGCAGTTCTGAAACACAATAAAAGAAAACAATTGATTACTCAATTTAACCATTTGCTGTATTGATTTGAAATCTAGTTTTCTCTTTTTCTTTCACTATATCTACACTCCATATGTGAGGTATCTATCCATTCCAGCACCTCCAGGATTCCCTGTTACTTGTCAATCGTTTTGCTTCTTCTCAGGTCATATTAAAACTCTAATTCTATAAATCATACAGATTGCGCAAGACAGACTTTAGGATACTATAATATGACCAGTTAAAGAAATAGATGAAGCTTCATGTTGACATTTTTTTTATTATTCAGTAAAATCAAATATTTTTTTTAAAAAAGAGTTTCATTGATTTAGATTATTTAGAATATACTAATATCGTTATTGAAACGATTCTAATTTGAATATAAATGAAATAACTCATCTAATGTAAAATAAATGAATGACACTTCTGACTGTTATGATGAATAATACAGAGTGAAAAGTATTTCCTTATTTATGAAATTTGTATTAATTATGAATGTTGATATGATGGCTTAGAACACTCACCCGAAGTGTCGTCCCCCGGAGGCCGATCAGTGATGAGGGGGTGTGGGGCAGGGGCGGGCGCCCATGGGGCAGGAGGAAAAAGCCATACGGGCTGACTGCGTGGAGCATAACCCGCATAGTATGGACCTGCCGCCATGGGATGGTAGGCAGCTACAGGAGGGGGGTATAGGTGGTAGGGTCCGGGGATTGTCTCATGACGGTAGGACATCTCCGGGTAAGGATACTTGACGGCTGCCGGTCTGTCGGAAGGGGGGCGATGGCCGGCTGGGGACACAGACCCCGATGGACCAGGAGGGCAGTAGGGCGATGGTGAAGAGCGCAGGCGGGGCGATCGAGCCCAACTCGCCGCTCGTCGATAGTGTTCTGAACCGAGATCTGGAGAAACTGTTCCTGCAGGAGACTCAAGCCCGGGAAGAGCAGCGGAGGGAGGTGGCGGTGACCTTCTTCGGGTCTCTGACTCATCAGGCATGCTGAGGATGGAGAGAATACTGTAGCTGGAGACAGGCTTGGATGCACGTTCTCGTCGTGGTACACCATTGGTAAGAGGTGGACGATCAGGAGCACGTGACGGCCCAGGCTGTGGTGGCGATACACCCACCGTCTTTCTCTTCCCGGCCTTATCTTCCAGGCTTACCCTCTCTAGAATCCTTTTGCGAGGTGACACCGTAGAGTGCTCCCGCTTGACGTTGACCGTAACGGTCTTCGCATCAACGGCTGACCTTACAGGCCCTCTTTCTCGGAGGGCATCAGCGATTTTATCTATATTTTTTCGCTCTCGCCTATTTTTAGTTTTCTTGTAGACCCTAGGAGATGGCCGCCGATGGTACTTGAACTTTCCAACCCGGGCGAGGCGTTCAGGTTCTACGTCGGCCGACCCGTCCATTGTGTCCTCTGAACGATTGTCCTCGTGAGATGCCGAACCATTGGCGAGCCGATGGACTGATGCGTATCTACACATAAAAAAGAGACATTTTAACTTCAGTTCACAAGACAAAATTTTTAGGTTGATATATGTTTTCAAAGAGGGTTTCAAATGTATAAATCTGTTGAAAATAAATATTACATACAGGATAACTATTGGTAAGCACTGCTATCGTAAAGGTAATCAATTAGGATTATCTATTACAAATAAAGATTTTAATGTAAGTACCAAAATTACTAAATAGTTTTCACCATACTTCAATGAAATTCACAGATGATATATTTGCATCGGTTTCATATATCCATTGTATACCTATTGGGTCAGATGAAAAAGTTTAGCAGTAAAATTACTCAATTACAAATCAACTTGAAGTTCACAGTAACATAATTTAAAAAAAAGGTGTGTATACCCATTGAGGGAGTGATTGTGCGTTTGCACAGGGGTGGTGTCATGGGGCCGCCGTCTCTTCCTTTTGGCATGCGGTGAGGCAAAGACGGAAGCGGAGAGAGAAGCAGGCCGCACATACAGCATGCAGAGCTCCCGGGACACATTGCGGCGAGGCGATGGCTGCTTCCAGCAATGGTCGCGCTGCCACGGGGACGACTGCACCGAACTGTTGTCATCTGATACTGAAATTTCAAAACATCAATTACTTTACCTCTTCATAATATCGAGGATGGTTATTAAATTTGATTTTTTTAAAGAATTTGCTGCCAACTACAACTGGTGCATCATTCTCAGTAGCAACAAAAAAATACTTTTGGGCAAAGTTGCTAGTGTACGAGTTACAATAAACAACATGTGATAATATCTTTGTTATAAGTGACTTCTGCATAATTTCATAGTAAAATTTGTTTGAAGCACGTCAACCATAGGGCAAAATTGAGTTAAACTAATTTTCAGAATCCTGGGATAGGAGTTAATCAGGTAAGTCATTTTAATAGCTAAGATATGACTATTAAATGTTTCTAGCAAAAGTATTAAATATGCTTTCAAATGCGTTTTTCTTGAAACTATGTATGTAATAGTGACTTGGTTCAAACCAATTTAACTATGACGAATTCTATGTTGGATACAACACGCTTAATGTGACTTTTACCTAAATGAGACAGATTTAATGAATTATCTTCGTAATCTATATCCATTACCAAATACCGACAATAATCAGACCTTAAGATAGTCAAGAATGACGAGTATAATATATTTTCTCGCCATGCCATCTACAAGTCAATTTTCGATGAATAATGCTGTAACTCCATCTGGTAATATCTGGTAATATGCAAATGCTGCATCATCTATCATAAGTTGTATCATAGTAGTAGTTAAAGTGGTTTTATTCATAGTTTATACGATATTAATAACTATAAGAATTACATAAAAAAATTAAATTGAGCTCTACATGAGGAAACATTTTTTTCCAATCTTATTTAAGAAGTTTCACGTAAACAACTGCATGGCAGTATACAACTTAACGTAAATCAACAACAATTTATTTTTATATGTTATTTATGAGGTGATGTTTTTTAATTAATGGTTTTTATGCTGATTTTCAATAAAAATTAGTCCTGTCTGACTTGATATTTGAGATGACATATGCGAAGCTAAAATAGCAATAACATTAGTCAGCCTTACGTGATACATGGCTGACATACACTTTTTGGATTATGTTTAACAATGATTGTATTACTTAATGTAATATTTGTTAGGCAAACATATTGTACGTTAAACTCTATTCTTTACTCTTTCTAAGATATCTGTTTTTAATCCTATCTCCTATAAAACAACCATGGAAGATATACGAGAAGAGGCTACCAGACTTATATTATTTATATTATAGAGTAACTTGCTATTTGCCAGCAACAAGCTGTAAGTGAATTTATTAAAATGTTGAAAAGATATGAATGGGTTAAAAATGACAATTTACCAATCTCTTAATATAATTTAAATTGACAAAATCAATATATTGTTATAAAATATAGAATTTAATCTAGATGTATGTAGACCAAATAGTCATTTACAAATTTTACTATCACAAATTATAAAAGTAAATTATCATTGATTTGGTAAAATTTAATTTTGTTACAGAACAGAAATTAAATATACAGTTATAATTTGAAGAGGACGAATACAAATTATTCAATATTAAATTGTTTTAATCTACAATTACTATTTTAATTTTAAAATTAAACTAGGATGAATCCAATGAAATATTTTTATAACATATCCACACATTACGAAAGATTGGTCCATTCTAAAATTCCATATATTTAGTTTAATGCAAACAGAATCATAACATAAACAATCATAAAAACGGCCTTTTACATATTCCTCCAATAACATGGTAATGGACATGCCCAAATTTGATAATAACACATTATATATGTCACATCTATTAAATATGATTTATTTTATTAACAACTACATTACGATATTATGCTTAAGTTGTACATACTGCGTTTAGATTTCTCTTTTCACTTGTTTTCGTAGATGTTGATATCGTCACTACTCATTTTTTTAAAAATTAATTGCAATTGACCCACCAGCAAAGCTAATAAAGTAGACTCTCGATTGACAGGGAAGGTTTGGGTGGATTAATAATGATAAAAAAGAACTTTCACTGCATTCAGTTGTTTTTATATATCGAATGATTAAATTTACGAACATTAAAATACCTTATTTATAGTAGGAATAAAGTTGTTTGCGGTAGCCCTACCAAGATATAGTGATACATTATTGTGGATACATTTTCAATGATGAAATACAGTTAATAAGTTATATTTTTACCATCGGCTATTTACTATAGCCGGTGGTATATATTAAGGTTGAACTGTAAATTAATATCAGATTAATCGCATAAATCAACTGTTTCATTGGCTACCAAATATACTCTCTTATCAATTTGTAATTTGACTGTGAAAATGCGTTCTGCATAGCAATTATGTGTATCGTGGCGCAATTTTATTAAGATGGTTGATCCAAAATACTATTCCCATTCAAAATTGGAGCTTCTCAGCATTAAATAGTGTAATAATATTAACAGATTTTTAATTTCATTTGGTTAGTCACCTTTTGTTCAACGCTTTGGGTATATTATCTTGTATCAAAACGGGCATTTTAATTTTAATGCAACCATGGATATGGACCGCTAACCTATGATTTGAAAAGATTCTCAAGTGCATGGCCAATATTCTCTCTGTAGTTCTCTGAACATATAAAGTCAAGGATTTCTTAATATATATTTTTATGTTGTTATCTGCCTGGTTAACCCATTGGGCAAATGATTTCATGGCTTGGTAATAATATGAATAAGAAAATAGTAGAATCATATTGTAGTCTAGTGTTACGAAAAAGTAATTAATAATTCATCAGAAAATTTACAGAATCATGGTATTGTTTGATAGATATTATATTCTTTATGGAATAATAATTGTTTATTCATAAGCAGCATGAACAATAATGAAAATAATGAGATGATACTCACCGCTGAGGGAAGTGGCCCTCTCCTGTCTGGCATTGTGTGCGGGAGGCATGGCGGCCTGGGCTGCCGGGGCAGAAGGCGTCGGTGGCCAGAACGTCTTGCGCGGCACCGACACCCATCCCACGCGCTCACCTTCCCGAGCCCTAGCCAGTTCCAATATAAACTTTCCATCTGAAACATTACCGCATCGTTAGCACTGACATCGGGTCACCGAGCAACCAGGCGACTACGAAACAAAAGACGAGCGTCGCCGAAAGAATGTTAACGATAATATATGTGAGCTTATCAGAGCATGAAACACTCGAAACTTTCTACTCATTATAGAACATTATGGATTATAGTAAGAGGCTGCGAAAGTCGCGAGCGGAGAATGTAAATAACGGCAAATATTGAATTATCTGATCAATTTCGATCGTTTAATGAGATAAAATGACAGAAACGGAAGAAAAACATAGATCGCCTTCACGAGAATGTGGCAGATTATCACCTTTGAAGAACTTAAGTCTTCCTCCTCCGGAAGTGGAATTATTGTGCGGAACGGGTCCTTGCGGTGAATTGTCGTCGGAGACTCCTTTACTGCCGCTGTTGCCATTCATGCCATGTCTTCTGTCCACTTCCTCTGTCATTTTTGTACATGTTGTCAGAGTTGTGTTGTTTCTTTCCTGTATATGCATTTCATTTCTGACAAATTGAGAATCGTCAGCATGATGTCCTCCCGGGGCCGTCGCGGTTTCTCATCGCCTCCCCGCTGTCTGAATCCCGTCTTGAACGGGCCGAAGGCTTATTATTTGATACAGAAATCTCGCGAAACTTCAAACACTTCATTCTTCATTTACCACCTGCGAAAAACAGCTCGACTTGACGCTGAATCGAACATATTTAGAGTACACTCGGGCACGAAATTCGGTAACTTATAGCATTAGCGACGCGATGTCTTCTATTCTACACATTTTATAACACCCACAACACCTATGATTGAGAAATTCCGACGCCGGATTCTTTACCACAAATCGAACCCACGACACAACTCGACATTAGTTGTTCGTTTTCTACTAGTTCATTCACACCCAGCATCCATTTTGGTTCGTTCAAATGGATTTGTTCTTTATTTGGTCTAATTTTCTGAAATGTGATTGGCCGCATTGATTTCTTTCACTAGCAACACCAAACACCGGCGCTCACGCACTCCGCTGATCGCAGAAATACGTGTTGTGGCGGCCATCTCGGAATTATTCTAGTGTTTAGAATTTGTTAATCGGTCTACTGTTTCACTTTAAAAATCTAAACATGTCAGAGGTTTCGTTCAAGAGAACCTTGGCGACGGAAGACCTTTCAAACGTTGAATTTGACACCAGTGAAGATGTCGAGGTTATTCCTACATTCGATTCCATGGGCCTTCGTGAAGAGCTCCTTCGCGGGATTTACGCTTACGGTTATTATATTGACTGAATTTGACATTATTTCATTTTATTTAAACGTATATTACACTTAAATTGTTATAATTATACATTTATAATCAACTTGGTATATTTAAAAGTCATACGATTCAGTTATTTATTTTGAGGTTATGACAACACTTGTGACATTTTGTGTTTATTCCAGGATTTGAAAAACCTTCCGCAATTCAGCAGCGTAGTATCCAACCTATCGTAAAAGGAAGAGACGTAATTGCCCAAGCCCAATCCGGTACGGGAAAAACCGCAACGTTTTCTATATCCATTCTCCAGTCCTTGGATACGACAGTTCGCGAAACCCAAGTGTTATGTTTATCTCCGACCAGGGAATTAGCGACCCAGATACAGAAAGTAATCCTGGCCTTAGGAGACTTTATGAATGTTCAGTGCCACGCATGCATCGGAGGAACAAATCTCGGAGAAGACATCCGAAAACTTGATTATGGTCAACATGTCGTATCTGGTACCCCAGGAAGGGTATTCGGTAAGTAATTATAGCTTTGCGGGATATTTCTTATTTTAGGGGTACTTATTGAGTTGGTTACAGAAATTTTCGCAAATACATGATTGAGTTGGCAGCGCAATTCACATATTGATACAAACCAAGTCTGTGTACAAATTTTAGAATGTTTGCTTCTATGTAAAGAAAGAATAAATGATGAAGACTATATATTGTGGAAAACTATTCTGTATTTCATTTATTACTTTATATGATCTTTGCTTAAAAATAACTGCTCTTTTTTTCTTTTTTCTCTGTAATATGTAGTTAAAAAAACTGTCTTCGGTGTTTTGTGGTGACGAATTGCCGCATTGACAGTGTTATTTTTTCTTACGTGAAACATCAAACTATGCAAGTGTATGTATGAATATTTGTGAATTGCGCTGCCAACTTAATCATGTTTTTATGAAAAGTCCTCCTACTTACATTATAAGTACTACTAAAATATTAAAATATTGAAAAAAGTGTTATTGGCTTGTGTGGCAATGAGCGGAGTGAAATCCACCATGGCATCAGAAAACTATTTAGTGGCCAAGTCCTTTCGTACTGTTATGTAAGAAATGCTTTGATTTTAGGCAGAATCATCAGAAGGTTAATTGTGTATATATATATTTTTTTTTTCACCATTT
>JAGVSQ010008471.1:0-14369 GCA_022683975.1 Rhyacophila evoluta
AATTTAGAATTTAAAATCAATTTCCATCAAGCACCATCAGTTGAAAATATTAATTGGTTATAATATTGTTGATACTGAAATAATCAAGTTACTTAATTATAATATCATCGAGTCAGTGAATAACATTTAGGTATGCTTTACAAATTAATAATAATAATAATGTAAATACTATGCTGAGACCAGAATCACCGTTCACCACCATCATTACTTAAAGTTAGCTTTTGGAGAGGCGTGAGAGGATCGAGGGAGGCACAGAAGAGGGGACTCGACCATGTTTTACCGAAATAAAACGTCTACGGCAGAGATACTAAAGCTATTCAATAACAAATCCATGCCATGCCTTAATTATATATAATTTATATTACTGATTCATAGCATGTGGGTAAAATAATATTTTTATTTATGATATTTTTCACAGGAACTAATTATATGCAGTTATGTAACTCAAATTTTGATCTTCGATACCATGCAATTAACGGTTGTGTGTGCTATATTTTTGGCTGTTTATTTTATTTTTTAACTTTTAGTACAAATTTTAAACATATATCACATATCGTCGTATTACTGGCAGCCGATATTAAAGTGAAAAAGTGAGTTTTGAGATAATCGAGTCTTAATGTTTGAGTCTTCCTGTTAAATTCATTTAGCGACAACTTCTTAATGTATTATACGTTATACCTTAAAAAAATGTCGTAAAATGTATTTAACAGAGAGACTCAAACATTAAAACTCGATTATCTCAAAACTCACTTTTTCACTTTAACTTCTTTTGCCAGTAATACGACGATATAATACGAATGTAATTTAATAAAATCATTGTACTAAAAAAAATCTCCCAAGTAGCTAATATCAATTTCGTATGATCATTTAGATATTTAGAACGTTGATCTAGTAAAATTACATTAAAAGATAATTTAACGAGATTTAACCATTAGCAATTCATTAAACACATTATTATTCAGGTCAAATACATATCATAGTTAAGAGATATACGGTTGTATTTCCTATTCAAACAAATTTAAAGACGCTCTTAATCATCAACCAAACAACAGTGTGTGAAATTCTTATTTCAACTTATTTAAAAGAGTTTTGCATTTATTACATTTTTACAAATTGCATTTCACTTGTAAATATAAACATAATACCATAGTATTGAATACCATTTTATTATATGTATGTAAAATACCATTGTCATATAAACAAAAATAAGTGCATCAAACGATGTTGACGAAAATGAATTTATCATTACGATCTAGACAATTTGTTTTCAAAACAAAGATAGATTTATTAAATACTAATAATAATTTATACTTTTTATTGTATACTAGAATACTAGATGTCTATTTTGTTATTAAACTTTATATTGGCAAAGCCTGGACAATTTAGTTTCTACGACGACATGTGAAACAAAGATAACTTAGACTTATATGTACGCTGTGGCTATATAAATAAGAGACGTTGCCAAAACTCGACATCGTAATCTGCTTTCAGGACATTAGCATGCCGCCAGATTTAAAAGCTACGAAAAGAAGTAGGTACGGTCTTTTCATCACTTCTACGATGTTTGTTACAAGTCATTTCATGTTTTAAAAATATTCTTTATTTCTGCCAGGAGGCCTGTGCGAGTCCCGAATAACTTATATAAACAATTTTAAAATCGTTATTTTAATATTTCAATGCGTGTTACAATTATACTTTACTCTTGATTATCCGGTGTAATGCTGGAGAGGAGGGGACTGAATAATTGAAAAACACGTATAATCCGAACTATTTTGATACAAAAATATAGTTAAATTATAGTTAGTTAACTATAAGTTTAACTTACTAGTTGGTAAGAGTAAATAAGTATTGACGAATTTAAAATATCACGTGTTTTTAGCTCATCTATAACAATATTACTTAAGTTGCTTCACAAAAATACGTTTTCTCGTTTTTTTTTAAATATTTTTTAGGCTTTCGCGTGAAGTAATGGGCAGTTTCATTGCAAAAATTTATTATATTTATTTAATATACTGTCTTCTTCTACTTATTATTGTCTACTTTATAAGGTTTGAATATAAAAAAAAAACGGAAAAATTATCTACAGTAAAATTATCTCGATATCTGAGAGGATACCGTGCGCGACCAAGAATAAGATTCCCACATCTGCTTTATGCTGATTAAAAATCCAACTGGATACTAAATGGGTTGAGCAATTTACTGACAAATAATTCATGCAATCAAAATAACTGTCAGAACATGTCTTCATATTACGGAAATCCATATTATGTAATTCATTTCTGTGGCGAATATTTTTACACTGTGTAAATCCATATGCTCAATATTCGGACCAGACACGGTAAAAACACGTAAAAAAATCTCTATTTAAACGGTTTTTTACACTCGATTTTTTTTAAAAATGTGTTTATCATCAAGTATAATTATTGATATGAGGTTAATATCAAGTGAGTTTTCGTTTGAGGATAATTATCCTCTAACAACTTTAAGTAAATTCCGTTATATTTTTTAATCATACTGACTTGGCGTTAATGTTATAGTCACATCGTTAAATATATTCTTGCTTTGAACACAAAATTGCACGTAATAAATGCATAATATTAATATAAGTCACAATAAACACTCAAGACAGCCATTATTGTGGCTCCTAATTTGACGACGGACTCTAAGCTCAATTACAGCCACTGAATTTCAGTTCATGTTTATTTATAAATGTATTTTCAGTCACGAATATGTCGAATAAAATAAGACGAATTACCATACACTACATCAACACACAGTTAATAAAAAAAATCTCGTACAGATAATTTATGAGTAATCGATAATAAAATTTTGTATAAATCGTCTAGTGAATAATGTAGCTTGGCATGGAAGTTTCTGTATTTATTAAATATGGTCAATAATATTAATTTGTAGAACAAAATAACTACTGTAATAAGCCATTGCATTTGACAATGTTGTCACATGAAACAAAAATAGTTACAATAAACCTCATTGTATATCACTCCACTGTACTTTATTTTAGAAGATACGAGAATGGACTATGCAACTACTACTCACTTATAAAGTGAAACCGCGACGCCAAACCTGGCTCGGCCACATATTGCGGATGCCTCAAGAGTGTCTTAACCCAACCTGCCTATTCTTAAAGCCGACTGATTATCGGCGTCCTGGAAGACCATTAAATACTGTTTATATAATTTTTCTGCAAAGTTACGGGATCCAGGTATAACTTGGAAGGATTGGCGGGTGACTAGGATTCTTGAAGGCGACATGTGGTATCCATATGCTCCATTTATAGAGTAGATATAAGAAGATGTGCTTTATTTTTTAGTTTATGCTTTATTATAAACGACCAAATCTCGTCTTAACACATTGACAAACCAAATGTAGCCATATAAATATAAATTATCAATATTACTGAAATGAATATTGTAACAATTGTTGTATATGTTAATATGTAATGAAAAGAAGCCCTAGAATAAATTTACAATGAACGACATCTTATAATAGTATTTTTTATCAATTTCATTAATTTATTTAAGCGCTGGCATATTTTCAGTGACAAACGTATCAACCACAAAAAAATAACAACAAAAAAACGCAAATCTATAGTCTATAGTCGCAAATCATGTCTCAATGGGTTTAAAATGTATTCACAAGCAAAACCGCACTTTGTATAAATGATTATGAAGAATTCTATCCATATTTAAAATATTGTTGTACAATTTTATTAGTATTTATTAATTTTGAATAAGGTTACTCAAAAATATTTTGCACACAAAAAATTTGCCGGTTGTATAGGAAGCCGTATAATTAATTAGTATCAGGTAACTATATGTGCATTTTTTAAATTGAATTTGTATACATACTTATATTATAACTTCTAATTATATATCTTAGCATATTAATATCCTACGGTAAAATATTTTTATTGGTAGCCACATCGAGGCCATTTTTTCAGTGATTGATAGAAAACGATTAGTCAAAATAGATGCATTATTCTTTTGGCGTTTTGGCATGAGTGTAATGTTTATGTACACAGAGATGCAGCTAGCTAGAAGAGCATTGCGGTACAAGATAAAGTCACCGCATTTTCCGCCCCTGTTTGCCAAGGGATGTTGAATCGCCCCAATAATTTGCAGACCAATCCAACCCCCTTAAACAAGCGCCATTTTATTATGATAATCTTACCGTTTAAAATGATGCAGTGGCGTGTTTATTTGTTGTTTTTTAATTAAAATATATAAATCATAAATTATTGTATTATTAATCTTAAAATGAAAAAATATCAGATGATACTTTTGACTACAGACTAATAATTGAAGTCAAGGGCTTTATTCCTGTAATTTATAATTGGAATTATTTTTTAATGTAGAATATAGATACTTTATGTTAATTCTCGTAAAGAAACAAACTGCTGAGTCTCTCTCATATTTTATCGATGGGCTAAGATTACAAAATAATCATTTTCTTAGAATATTAAATCAATGCAAATATTTATTTGTTGAAATGAAATCAGTATAAAGTGTTTTGTACAATCGTCTGTGGTTGAATGAATAACGCGTGCACTTGTGTGTATAGGCCGTATATGTAAAAAAATAATAATTATCTTAAAAATACAGTGCTAACAGAATTGCAAAGGTGTTTGAGCATGAATAGTACTAAATACAAACATACACGGAATATCAAATAATTAAAAGGCAAGTATGATTACTATTTACTTTAATGCAGAGAAAAATTTATTTAGTAGGCAAGTGTAGCATTGCGTATAACATAAGTGAATCGTTCAAAAGAAAACTTTGGTGGAAAGAGCTGTGAACAAAAAAAGAAACATGTTCCCATAAGATTTTACGATATTAATATAAAATATTTATTTAAATAATTATTATCTTTAAATTATGTCTTCTCTTTATATACAGTATACACAATATACACGATTAACCAACAATTTTACAGATTGGTTATGCAATTCTGCATGGCTTTAATTTAAGAGTTTAAGCACGTTATCTCTGACACCAAATCACGCGCGGTTAACAATACTGGGGTTATTATAAAAGTGAAACCTCTTTCTGCTAGTCAAAAATCTCATAATTGCTCACTGTTGTGATGAATATAGCTTTAAATATAAAACCACAAAGAAAATCATAGTTCATGCCAATATCCCTTTACTTCACCGAATATACTTTGTGGATAATTCGCAGCGGTCTTTTAATGTGCTTTATTGCCATTAATTAAAAGATGAAGGAAGCAAAACCATGTAAAGGTATCCAAAGCACGTGTTCTAGTGAGTTTCAGCGTTTAATGTATCCGAGAAATATTTGGTTCAAATCCCTTATGAAATCAAATCACCTGACTCCCAGTAATCGACGCAAGTATCTTCAATATCTTTAAAGATTGATACATACATAAGAATATTTCTCATGTGTCATAATGTGCTATTGTGAAGCAACGCCAATAGAATTTATGTGCTAAATTTCATTTTCTAGACACGAAAAGAAACGTTTGTTAACAATCAATTGCATCCATTGACAAACTATAAAATAAAGACTTAGCGATTTGTTTTATCCCCTGTTTGTCAATTGATATGCACGTCACTGTAACAGCGCAGAGCCCACAGTGCCATCTATTTTCGGGAGGCGACAGATAATGTCATAGCGCCCGCCCGACAGATATTTGGACAAATTAGACGCGGTTTAGTGCTAATCCGTTTTGTATTGAATTCAACTGACTACATAATATTCTCTTTTGTATAGCGAGAGAGTCGGCTTAATGGCCCGGCAGGATTTCGCTATCGTTCGCAGCAATTTATTATGCACCCCCTCGGTGATACTTTGTTTTTAATATCGTTATTGTTCAAGGGATTTAGATGCATCAATATGTTTGTTTTATGTTTGCTCAGTTTAAAATTATGACAGACTGTTTCGAATGATAGTTCTTTCAGAATATATAATACTAACACGTAAAAAAATATTTAAGCGCTGAACAAGTGGCCTCAAACCGTTTTTAAATGAAAAAATACCTTATACGACTTTGAATTTTGTAAATCTTTGAGAAAAATATTATGAATATCGATATATTTTAATATTTTAAACTTAAAAATTAATATTTGATTGCTTTATGTCTCAATTTAAAAAATCTTTTGAGCACATTGGGAGAGGAAAAAATTGAGTTAATTAAATGTTATCAAATAATCCTAGAAATTTACCACTATACAAAACTGTTTAAGACACCTACTTATAATCGACTATAATTTAATTACTTTTCTCTCTACATACGCCACGTATATAAATATATAAATATCATATCCTCGCATTACTGGCAAAAGACGTTAAATTGAAAATGTGAGTTTTTAGATAATCGAGTTTTAATGTTTGAGTCTCTCTGTTGAATACATTTTAAAAAAAAATCTATCAAATAATACATTATATCTTAAGACATTTTCGTAGAATTTATTTATCAAAGAGACTCAAACATTAATACTCGATTATTTCAAAACTCACAATTTTACTTTAACGTCTTTTGCCAGTAATACGACAATATGCATGTTAAATATGGGCTAACTAACGTGTAGCGCTCTTCTAAGTGCTAGGTTCGACCACAATAAAATCAAATATTAGTGTGTACTAGAGATTTTCCAAATATTATGTTTATTTAATTTTTATGATGTTTTAAAAGATGATTTTTTTAATAAATGTGTAATTTTACGTATTTACATATCTATCTAAGTGTGTCTTATCGTTGAAAATTACAATTTTAAGAAGTGATACTGATATTTTTATTAGAAGATTTAATCCTTTCTAGGTGTCCTAAAGTCATGAACCACTGCATGATTAATTTATATATAAAATATATTACATCTATAGTATTTTCTAAGTAGTATACGTTTGATAGCTTAAAAAGGCGGCGGATTTAAATTGCAGTTCTCCTTGCCTTTCTCTATTAATACCTACATTTTTAAAACTATTTTATAGCTGAAGAGTGAAGTTTTTGATTTACATTATATCAATCAATAGGCTGCTGTAATATGATGATTTTTCACAACATAATTTCGCATTTTTGTTTTACGTAATATTATAGTTGTGTAGTAAAAATACATTCATTTAAAAACAGTAAGCCGGTTTCAGGCGTCATATTTCAAATCAAAAGCAATCGTATAATCTACGCTTAATGAAATCAAAATAGTAATTTTATTTTATTTCGCTGAGTTCCCAAGGCCGCTTTTGTGTTTCGTGTTTCTTTAATTCGAAGAGTTAAGTTTATTAATTAGCGGGTTTTTGCAATAAAAACAAGTGTAGCGTATCGAAAAATATGAAAACGTTTTGATCAAATTGAAAAACAATCTCATAATGGCAGCGCTAAGTCGTAAATGATAGTTACACGGATTTCCTAGCAAATAATCAGCAACCAGGTATATACACCTTGTACAAATTGAATATTCCAAGAAATACACGGCACGTCATAAAAATTTAATTAAAAAATTCAAATCGGAACACTCACATACATACACTAACTCGCAGACGATGGATCTTCCATTAGCAAGTACAAAACATGTTTACAGTAACGTGTTTTATGCGAATTGTTTATGTGTTATATATCTTCGTTTTTAATAATTATTAAATTTGCACAGCGGTAATAGTCAAAAGAGTCATATATACTCTTCAATCTTCGCGTAATTATCGTGACTATATTGGTTATAATGATATGAAAAGAAAGCTAATATGGTAAACGTTTGTTGTATAATCGAGATCTCCTTCCATTTTAAATATTAACAAACAATTATTTTACGTACGTAGTAAGCTTGCTTTTGAGTAATTCTTATTTACTCCCTAGATATCTTCATCGGAAAATTAGATTGCTCCTCAATAAAACAATATGCTAAAAAGAGACTTTTTGTCGTGAAGGTTAGTAAAGTTCTTCCGCATATTAGTGCCGATGATTTTTTTTATGTCTACTTGTTTATAAGTAGTTTCTGATATATTATTATGTGTAAGCATGTCTGATTACGTGAGGCTACGTTTAGTTTTATATGTTTGTTAACATTTAAAAAATGGCAAATTAATTTCCCACATTTTCTATTAGGTAGAATTGCCTTAGGTTTGGAAAGGAAATATTGACGAATATTTTCAATTTATAATGATACGTATAAGACAATTTTTTGATTGTTGATATATATGTACATAAAAAAAATTACCACAGTAAAGTTAAAATTTTAATTGTCTTGGACCCAGTCGATAATAGTTATCAAGTTAATCTAGAGATACCTTTGAAATATACTGTGAATGTGAGGATGAAATTCAGGAGTAAATAAACTCAAACAGACGACAAACAAAAATGATTCATTAAATTTTATGTTTTAAAAAACTTGTGAATAAAATATGTATCGTAGTTTTAAATAATTACAATTAATTTGTAATAAATTGTGTTCTATAATATGTTATTATTATCGACAGTGACGTAGCTACATAGCTACATATTCAGCCCCCTGGAGTTAATAAGAACGTTCTGCTGCTTATGGTTTTGCGTTTTCTTTAAACTCTCACATTAGGTAAGATTTTTTCTTCCTTGCAGAAATTATAGTTTTTGTTATTTTTAAGCTCTCGCGCTACCTTATCCTCCCAGAAATTGCGCCCACTTGATTCGTGCGCCTGGAGCAGCTTGCGTTAATTGTTTCTTGGTAGCTAAGCCACTAATTATCAAAGGTTACATGTTATAGTGATCGCAATAATCGAAAAAAATCAGGGAAGGCGTGAGAAAAAGTATTTTAATATGCCAATCCACAAGGGAGATCTAAATAAATTGCGTACGGTGTTGATTTGTCACGTTCTTTGAAACGGGTCATTCTTTAAACGTCCGATAAGATTTGACGAATAATGATACGTCCACGCGATCTGCAAGCGGTCATTTGTTGTGAAATTTAAACACAAAAAAAACAGATAACGTTGATTTATCTGACAAACTTCAATCCTTCATGGTCGTTATGGACACGAGCGTTTCGAATAACCAACGATATTTCTCCACACCGTTCAACTCACCCTATGGATAAAAATATTAATGCGCAACAGTAAGTAAGTGTACCTAATTGCGATCTGCACAGAGGGCGCAAGGCTTTTTTATTGTGTTATAAAATGCAATTTATTGTTTTAAAAAATCGTCTACACGCTATAATTTACCAAATGTATTTAAAATGTGTATAGTTAATTTAAATATTAATTCTTTTATCTATAGCTATTTAAGTCATCGTATTAAAAGAGAAAATTATCCTGATGATTTTTAATAAAATATAATTACTAATTACGATTACAAAATATTATTTTTTGATAATAGTTTATTTTTAATATTTTACAAAAAAAAATGATTTAATGAAAATTAGAAGGTAACCTAATATTGTAACTGCATAATTTTTAGTAAATATTGGAATTATGTGATATATAACAAAATATATTAATTTATTAATCAACATGAATATTTAATCTCCCCGGTAGCGTAGTTAGTAGTGCCCGCGCCTAGTAATCCAGGGAATGCGGGCTCGATTTCCCATTTGTCGATTAAAAATCAAAAAATACATGACTAGATGTCTATTGAGTTGAGAAATTGTCTGACAAAAATTCTCGTGAAAAATAATCTGTCACGACGTTTTCTCATTGCAGAGATCCATATACTCTAATTTGGGAGCAAATATGATATATTAAAAAAAAAACGTATTAATGCAAAATCAATGAAATTACACACCACAAAATTTTAAAAATAATTGATAAAATAAATGACATAAAAATAACGCAAGGATTATCTGTCGTATATTTATTTGCATTAAATATCGTACCATTATAAAAAATCATTGACAGATCCATAATTTCTTACTTCTTGGAGGCTTCAATTCTTTGGCTGAATAAGGATTATTAAAAAATCAGGATATGTTGAAGTTACCAACTGCAACATTTGATTAATAACCAATTTTCATGAAAAGGGACTTTTTTTTAAAGACATACCTTAATTTTGTAGATATCAATATATATATAGCAAGCACGATTAAGCGTACGACTTTAAGCAGAAAAAAAGTATACTAATGTATATCATTTGCTGGTTGAATTCGAAATTAAATTTACTAAATCAAAAATATAATATCAGGATATGTTTTCAAATTGCGGAGAATATTGCATTTTTTAGAGTGGACATCTTCACAGCGTGTATATTCATTCATAAGTTCCACTTTTGGAGCGGACGTAATAAAAAAAAGGAAATCAAAATGATTGAATGGTGATACACCGTCACTGAGTTGTTTTTTTTCGTGGAAAGTAGTTTTTATTGATAACTTTTAAATATATTGAAAAATAGTATTTAATTAGTTGGTTATTAATATTAATAGGTATACGAGAAATATTCAAATGTTTTATGACAGGAAAAGAATATTGTGTGTCAACAAAAATATTTATATTCGTCGTAAGATTAAATAATAAATATTTTACAACCGATAATAATCATATGATTCGTCATCATCATTTGCAAATATTAACAATATTAATAATACTTCTGAAACTGATGTTTGGACGAATCGTAAAATATTAATGAGTATTAAAAATAGTGTTGGTGTGCGCACATTACAAGTAAAATGGCCATAAAAAAATAAATCAACCCGTAAAATGGCAATACGTCGTAAAATAGTCATTAGTGTGAAGATTCCTGCGCTTCATACAGGTGTATGTGCAATAACATATGGTATGTTGAAGTCTGAATTTGTCATGCTCGTTCGATACAATTACTATCAATTAGAGTTGCATAAAATAAATGCACTCTTAAACGCCACTAACCCTTAAATTGCTATAAAATTTATAAAATTCTAAAATCCTGACTAGAAATATACCGATTTTTTTTTTATTATTTGAATTAAATACCGTATAATAATTTGCTGTATAATATAATAAGCTGCATAATTTAAAAAGAATAAAGATGCAGGACTGAATACTCATTGGGTTAAGCCATAAATTCTCAAACTTTTTTGGTTTACCGCCGCATTTTCGAAGAAAAAGTTTCTCAGCGCCTTTTTCTCGTTAGTTTTCACTTTCCGATGTCCAAAAATAGAAAGAAGAGAAATTCGTACAGTGCAGATTTTTTTTTGCTGTAATTTCCACTTTCGGAAACAGTAAAAAGTAAAAATTTGAAAACAAATTTCGAATTTCGTTTTGCAGTCCTAAATGCATTAAAGCAGTGGTCGGCAAACTTATTGGCCAAAGAACCAAATATGTACATTACAACGAATAAAAAAAAATTCAGAGCCAAATCTGTTTATTGATTTAGCAAACCTTTATGATAATTTTAGCACTTCATTAAATTACAGGTACATTAATTAAAACTTGATTTCGTACTTAATAAAATTTTTATTCTTTGATACAAAATATTATGTAATTAAAGAATCCTTAAATTTAAATCATGACAATGACTGAAAAACACTTAGCGCTAACAATGCTCTTGCATCTCCTTGAAAAGTTTAAGGAAGTCAGGTTTGTATGTTGTCATTCTTAATTTTAGACACGATTCCAGGTTCTCATCAAGAGCCGTACTTTGCCAATCTCTGCATTAAGCAATACTTTAAGGTTTCAAAAATTTTCCATTTTTATCTGACGCAATGTAATTATTAATTTCTTCTACAAGGAATCAGCGTCTACCGAATTCCTCCAGACCGCCTGAACGCCCCGCCCCACAAATGCTTCCAAAGCCGTTAGCGCCATCTTAGACGGCCTCAGCGCCCACGGGGGACTGTACTGTCCACTTAGGGAATCTATGGATTGACAACCATGTACTCCAATGATGGAGTGGTCATCTTCACAGTATTGAAATATATGCTCGTTTTAAAATACATATCCGCTTGAGAAGTGAAATATGTGGATCGTTATATTGTGAAGATATCTACTGCATAAATGAAGTACATGGTTATCCGTAGTGTGAAAGCATATATTTTACAGGAATTGGTGTCAACCAATTTTTCAGCCAATTTGCATCCACCCTTAGTCTTTGTTGAGATACTAGTGCCCTCCCTGACCAAAGCGCGCGTTTATCTTTTTGTCACTGTAATATGTGATACTAATTCAGATTACAACAAATCACATACATTGTGTAACGGAAACTAAAAATTTTAATATCGATAAAACTTTAAAATTATTAAGCTTAAAAACACTAAAAGCTATTTTACTCAATGGTCGCCTCTTAACAAGATAAGCCGTTAATCATTTCCAAATACACACATCTCACGACGTTAAATTTGGCAACATTTTGCTCATTCAAATGTTATAATGCCGGAGCGAGCAATCAAATTATTTTTTGCAGCAATGTATTATTGCCAATAAGGAGTTGATTTATTCAAATGAGAAGAGTGCCTCACAATGGTGGGTGGTTTTCTTGGTAGGCAGAGTTCACCTTTTACGTTTGATAGCTTTCAAAACATTAAATGAGGTAGAGACATATGAGACGGCTTCCATTACGAGAACAACTTACAGGCAAAGAATTTTACAATGTAAAATACTTTTATACTGTTAGATTATGTATCGTGTGTTTCGTGATTTTATTACTTATTTAATTTAAACGCATTTTTATCCAAATATCAATTACTATAGTTCTAATTATTGGTCAGTTAAATTACTATTCGTTACGGTTGCGCAATATTCAAGCAATAACATATTTATTCAGATTAAAATTTCTCATATTACTTAAACCTTAAAATGAAAAGCTCTCATTAAAACTAACTAAAAAATGTTTCAAAGTGAATTTGTCCACTGTTACCTGAAAATTACCTAATAATACCATCTTATTGCACTATGCTATAGTATATGCATGTTCCGTATAACTTTTAGATCTCAACGTTGTTTAAATATATCTAAAAAAAATCGAAAGAAAATTTTACAAATTCATTCTGATCTGTAATCTACAATTCAAAAAAAATTATTCTACTATTTTGTGTTCAGATCTATCAAAAGTATGGCGTCCGTAAGCAGCTACATGAATAAATCGTTTAAAATGTATGTTCTAAATAATTTAGAATTTAATATTAATTTCCATCAAGCACCATCAGTCAAAAATATTAATTAATAAAATGTATGTGTTTTTTACATTAAAATAATCGAAAAGAAACACACCAAATTTTCATTTTAGGTCATCGATTCAATACTAACTAACAGGGGACTGAAAGGTTACATTCCGCGCCTTTGAAACAGAACTTGCAGGTTCCAATTTCACATTTTTTGTAAATACAGGCCCAATGGGTCGACTAACTCATCAATTATCGTAAAAAAATATCTATTTGCATCTCGCAGAGCCCTATACTCAATTTTTAAAGCGAAAATGTAAAGAAAATATAGTATTTAACTTGTGCAATTATAGTGTAATGTGTTTTTCAAACTATTAACATTTCCTAATTCTTCATTTAGCTCTTCTTAAATTACTTTAAACTATTAACATTTCCTAAAAAAAAACATTGAGTTTTCCTAAAATTACGTTACGGTTATCTTATTAGAATGATTTTGTTAGGCAAATATTGAAGTGTCTTCATAAACACCGTCTATCACAGATAATCCGGTCCCGCTAGATGTCCGCGAGGTCCCGCACCCCACCTCCAGTCCCGTACTGGGAGCGCGGCCGCCACAATGGCCCGCCCAAATTGATTGATCGCCGATTGTTGTATCGACAGTTGCGCGCCTGCATATTACCACACCACAAAATGAGATTCCCAAGATGTGGTAGCTACTTACGCATTAAATCAGCTATATATTAAAGAATATGGCACATACGTAGGCTAATATGAATAGTTAATCAACAGCACTGAAACAATAGAATATGTACGACGAATTCAATTTAAACTTAACTATTTTAATTTAAAAACATTTATTTAGATCGCTATTTGCCATTCGCATTTACATACGATATACAAATAAGCTTTGATAATAAAAAATCTTACATTATTTAGGTCGCAAAATGATATATTATGTCTATTTAAAGCTTACAAAATTTTAAATTAAAGATTTCGGCTTAAGGTAATTTTATTTAAACATATTTTCTTTATTATATAGCATTTTGCATGTCTTTACAATTGTTATAGAGACATACACCGTAGCTCAACGAATATTAACTACCCTTTTAAGTATCAAAAGTGTCCTAAAGCAACTTATCAAGATTTTCTCGATATGCAGATTATACATAATTCCTATTCTGTCAAAACACTCTAAATATTCAGCTATGTATCATATAATATATATTAGTAAGAACTGCTTTAGTCTCCCCGATAGCGTAGTTGCTAGCGTGCGTGCCTAGCGATCCGGGGAATGCGGGCTCGAATCCCCATCTGTAGGATTTTAAAAATCCGAAAAATACAGGACTGGATGCCC
>JAGVSQ010008472.1:0-12196 GCA_022683975.1 Rhyacophila evoluta
TATTCCTCCTCAGTTTTAAGCTACAGTAAGAAAGCATGCCCAAAATGAAAGCATTGTTATTGTATTGTTACCTAAATATTAATTCAATAAATTATGAGCAAGAAAACGATGACGAATGTCAAATAATAACTTGAAAACACATGTTACAATCTTATCATCTTGTCTATGGAAAACGGACTCAAAAAACAATTTACGTTTTAAATTTATATATAACAACCAGAATTTGAAAGCGCATTATGTATTTAATGTTACATCTATTGATAGAAATCGAAAAAATATATTACCTTACTAATACATAAAATATAATTGATTCAATAATTTCAGATTAGTCTTAGAAAGTTGTATTTATGTTACATTATTTTTTTCATAATTTTCTGCAAGTCATCATGTATTACAGATGTTGGTGATTATAGCTACTTATCAATTTATACACACATTAAAACAAATTATCAATTATTCAACAATAAAGACGAAGAGTGATAATGCACGATCACCGTTAGATGACATTTTAAATTTACTGTGAAACTCCACTCTTCACTAGTTATTTTGTACAGTTTATATATACTTGTCTTTTACTGGTTAACTAAGCTTTGGATATACCTACAGAAAGAAGGAGAAAAAGTTAAAAAGATCATAATATGTTACGAAAGCTGCAATTTTGACTAGCGTTTTTCACAACTATTGGTATTCGACCGATCTCTTAACTCATTGGACATACATTTCCTATAATTTGTTTATATTATTTTGAATGTAATTTTCTTAACTTTCCATGCTTATTTTTTAGATACAACTATAAAGTTGCCTTGACAATTAATTAGCTACTTCCATTTGGTTTTCAAAAAGGACAGGTTTCTCGTTAAAAAACTGTGATATCCAACAGTTAGTGAACAACTTTAAATCATTACAAAACAACGGTCACGTTTTACATATGTATTTAAACTCAAAAGTTTCTACCCAAATATTGGTTAGCAGCAAACTCTCGTGAACTAATACTTTGTCAATAATAAATCATGCTAATGAAAAAAAAATAAAGCATGTCTTAGCGGTAGTTTTAATTGAAACTCACGACTTTTATATATTTTTATTTTTCTACCATGTTCGCTCCCAAAGTGGAGCATATGTATCGACACAGAGTGAAAGTATCCACTGCAAAATTGGAGTATATGGATCTCCGAAATTTGAAGAGGTCTTGACAGAATATTTTTACGAGAATTGTTTGTCAGACAATTCTCAACCCATTGGGTATTCAGTCCTGCATTTTAAAATTTAAAAAATCCGACAGATGGAGAATCAAACCCGCATTCCCCGGATTTATTGACGCGCATGCTACTAACTACGCTTCCTGGGAGAAATACATTTATATTTATTAATCAATTTAATAATAATATTCTTAATAGTATTAAAACAAATACCAATATACACATTAATTAAGTAATCTATGGTTTGCGATTAAACTGCATTGCGAATAATATTCAAATACGCTTGCACAGCGATTTTTCCCACACATATTTTACTCGGACTAGTTACTTGCAATTGTAAATTGCTTCTTACATCTGAGAACAATACAGTTCAGTATGATGAAATTATAAAATATATGCAAGTTAGTTGAAAGGGTAATTGCTCTTGGTGAAGTAATATACGTGCATAATAAAAGATCTGACAATAAATAATAGTTACATTTATTATAAATTTGTGATCTCTTTTCTTGGGAGAATAATTTAAAATGTAATTATATGGAAATAATAATTTTCGTAACATGTAATCAAAACAAAGGATACTGGCTTACACAATATTAACGAATATAAATTTAAATGATGAATAAATAATGATTACTTGTATGTTAACATATTTACTTTGGATATTTGCTTAATTGTAGATCTACCCAGTGTGAAGATGTTCTCTTCAAAAGCGGAGTATGTGGATTTCCGCAATGTGAAAACAAGTATGACAGATTATTGTTTACGAGAATTGCTTATTATACTTGTTCAACATAATAGGCATGTATTATTAATTTTTTACGATGATATTTAACCCGCATTTCCCGGATGCTAGGCGCGCACGCTAACCTCTACAACCGCGAGGAATATTTTCACGATTTTTTTTGTATATCAATTATTCTCAGTGAGTCAATCAACCCAATAAGCATACATATTATATATTTTAATTTAAATCAAACATTTGTATGTAGCTATTTGATTTGAGCTCGCAATACTATTTGATTTTGCAATGCCGGACCTAGACTTATCCACAAATTTGACAATCAATTTGGTGTATTGATAAAATTTCCATGACTGAGTTAGAAACGTAATCAAATCGCATAGTTGCTAGATTAAGCTGAGAGGTATTAGTGGATCAAAGATTAAGCAGCTAATAAACAGTTCTCATAAAAATAATATCTTACGATCTCAAAAATATAACGATCGGATATTGTGGAAAACTAATAATTTATACCATGCTAGAGTTTACTTCAAAAATTAAAAAAATGAGAAATAGGTATTTTATTCATATCTCAAATCAATCCTTACTATTTTATAAGTATCAGTCGTATATATATAATTAAATACAACAGTAATATAAGAAATACGTAACTAAATCCCAAAGAAATAAAAATCATATAAAATCAATTACTAAACGCTTAGACCTTTAACGTATTATGTAATGAAACGTATTCAGTATGACTTCACAGTGAAATTTAAATTATACGTTAGC
Source organism: Rhyacophila evoluta (assembly GCA_022683975.1). NCBI lineage: Eukaryota > Metazoa > Arthropoda > Insecta > Trichoptera > Rhyacophilidae > Rhyacophila > Rhyacophila evoluta. Next base: position 2,710 of record JAGVSQ010008472.1, read on the forward strand.
TGACATTTCTTCAATCATAAAAATCAATTGTTATCCTACACTCAATATTTAAAATGTATTCGAAGAACGGAATTGGATAGAAAGCATCTAACGCATTATTTTGAAAAACGTAAGGTTATAATGGCTAGCTATTTACAAATTATATATTTATTACTGTTATTGAAAACCAAGACATTCTTATTGTATGTAAAACTTTTGATAACAGAACCAAAATATACAAATATTGAACTTGAATATGAAAATGAAGAGATTTAAAATATTACTAAGAAAATAAAATTACTAAAACTTTTTGAATAAATGTAAAAGTTATTAGAACAATAGACTTGAGATTGCGGCATGTGTATGACGGTAACAATAAATACATCCTGTGATCCAAATAAGGAAAGATTCTGGTTCTAAAATATGGTAAATGGTTTGAAAAGCTTTGCAAGCTTTCGAATAGGAATTGTATGTTCGATGACTGCTAATATTTTCAGAAAAAATGCCACTTAACAAAAAAATGTTAATTACTTAGTTTTATTCGTACATCATTTTAATTACAGCCATAAAACATCCAATATATATACGTAATGTAAAAATAAATTAGTAATGATTTACTCATAAGAACACTTTATTTGGTTGGTGTTTTACCTTAGTTAATATCTATTAAATCTTTATCATGTAGGTTGGTTCTTTTTTCTATGAATGCGTTCAAATAAGGCGTGGTTGTCGTGCGTAGAAAATCGTGAACCATTTCTTGCTTGCAACTTACAACGACATGCAAAGATTAAACTGACAAAGAGAAGTCAGTAAGCATTTCTGACATTAATGATTTTTTGTGTCCTTTGTGAACCATAAATGTAAAGTATATTTAAAGTAAGAGATTGTTTTTTTAACATGAAACGTAATTTCATTTTTTTTATTGAAATACATTGATTGAAATCAACAGTTTTTATATCTTTGAAATGGTCATTTTAAATCATTTTGTTAACATATTTTTTATTAGTGATATATTGAGACCAAAAAGTAAGATTTAAATAACATAATATTAAGCCCATTAATCTTATTAGTATTTTTTATAGATATTATTATAGTTAACAATTTTATAATCATAATTCTACTTGTTGATGGATACTTCGGTTAAAATTATGGTGTGACAACTGAAATAGATAAAGATAAAAAACCTCTATTAAATTTTCACATAGTTATATGTATTTTAATAATATTCAATTTAACCTTGCGTAAAACTATTCAACTTTTCAAACAACATCCGCTTTGAATGTGGAGCATATACATCTTTAAAATAACTTTATATTTATTATTAGATTTATACACTGATTATGTATACTGATTAAACCTTTTGACTGTCAATTTTCTTGTGATTATTATACAGACGTATTGTAATTCTACACGAGTGGCAAAGATAGAAGAAAACAATATTTTGTATTTTGAGAAATAGTCTAGCTAGAAGATGGTTCAATATTTTACAAAATATTTGATAGTCATGCCAAGATTTTTTATAATAACTGTGTGATGTAATTCAAATTATGACAGCAAAAACAACCCGATTAAGTACTAATATAAGTTAAAGAGTAACTCATTGTTTACTTATTATGAATGTACCAAGAATGTTATGATATAAGAAGCGTAAATATATTCAATTATATAATTTGTTAAGAAATCTAACTTTAAGTTTTTGTCATACAGTTATTTAAAGAAAATGTCAAAATTACGAACAATCATCAAAATGTTTTAATACTATAATCTCACGACAAAATCGTGCGACCAAAGTCATTCAGTGTAGAACGTAATTTTTAAAGATCAACTTGTTACGAAATTCAGATGTCTTCTTTTGAAATGAGAAAAGTCTAATTGTTGTTGCATCTCTCAAACAAAAGAATCGAGTGAAAGTTAATTTGCTGTAAGATATTTGCTTCATTTGAGATTCGTATGAAGCAACAGGCGCAAGCCCGTATTACAGTGTGTACTCTACAGCTGCGAGACTGGTATTACCGTTTGGGATTCAGAATTTTGAATAAATCGTCATATTAACTATATATAATGAAAAGAAGATGGTTTATACCATCAATACTTGAAATTATTTGAACAAATAAACGCGCATTTTAATGCCATATTATATTAGAATTACGTGAAAAGAATGTCGCTGCAATGAATATATATAACCTTTTAATATTTATTTTTCATTTGATACAACCTATTTCCATCTTTCTAATAAAAATTGAATAACCATTTAAACCATTTTAAAAATTGCTCCATCGACTTGATAAGATGAAAAATTAATAAAGCAAGAAAGGAATTTGTATAGTACAGTGTATTCCAAATTATTTTCCATTCTAAGCTCTGATTTTATCTTATTATACATAGTTTTTGATTTTTTAGATTATTAATTTGATAGTATTTTTTAAAATTTCATCACGGTAGCGAAGTGAATATGTATATTAGCACCAATGCATCATTTGAAACATAAGACAATCACTTTTAATCTTATTTGAAATAATAAGTAAATGAAGGTCTCCCTTAAATATTTTACTAGTCTCGGTCTTCTACATTGTACTGCAGTGTAATAGTATATATCTAATTAATATACCTCTCCATTATTTTATCTTTATTCTGACGTTTAGTGCTTTTAATATACTACTGGAAAAGAAGATAAATATGGAAATTGTTTTTCAACTGAATTATATGACCTGTAAATTTTCTCTTAAGGTTATTGAAGAGGTTTATCCATTATATACATTTATTTTCTCGCTTTGTATTTTGAAAAACAAATTTACATGAATAAAATTTAAATTATAAAAAATAATAAAAGCGTACACAATATATCATTTAAAAAAAAAAAAATTATCACCCATCTATAAATTATATTATGTAATAACAATTACTATATATCATTTAATGTTTTTTTTTCTAAAAAAAATCTTAGAATAAAGATGGATTTATTATTTATTTATTTAGGTAACATAATTCAAATGATAATATATTTAAATGCATCAAATTTTTTGTTGCTTGTAATTTAATTATTGTTTGAATGTCAAAGAGTACTTATTGGGAGGTATTTAGCAATAAAAAAAGGAAAAACGTGAGTAAAATTTACGTTTTATTGTAAATGTACATATAATTTGCAACTGCGGATATCAACATGATTGTTTACTATAGGAAATAAAACTAATATGCCATTGTTTTCCTATAATAAATAAAACATGTTGAAAATTGAAATCATCCAAGGTACGCCTCTTTTCTGAAATTTAGACCTATGACTGGTTATTTTGTTTGATTTATATTATATTATCTAATATAGGTAGTAAAATGATTGTTAAACATTTATATTTTTTAGAAGATGTATAATTTGTTAAGTTTAATTAAAAAAAGACATACTTTCTACATGTGTATTATTTTTTTATATTATAATTATGTAGTATAATTCCAAATTTACTATTGATAAAAATCTTTCAAAGTTATTAATTTGTAAACATTACAGCATGATAAAAGCAATAATGATGTTATCATTTGGCATCTATAGCCAGTGTAGACGCTACCATTGTGCAAATAATAACCCATTACAATAATTTATCTATTCTCAATAAAGACATATAAATGCTTATTCCTAAATATAAAAAAAAAACTACACATTTAATAGAGATTAGATTACAATAAAGGATTATGTAAATTTAAATATAGCCAGCTTTTAAGCAATTATAAATGTGTCAAATTCTATTCTTTCAAATTTATAACGAAGATTTTATTTTATCATGATTTTGTAAAGATTTTAATTCAGTTCTAATTTATTCTAGTATATTAACAGATTTTTTCTAAATATATCAAACATACATAGTTTATTATCTTATTGTAATAAACTCTTTGTCTGATTGATCATATGTAATTATTACTCACATGTTAACTCTAAAACTACCTGATAAGCCTTTGAATAATCCGAAATAGTTATTTTAAACACTAATTATGGAAATGGACAGTCAAATTTGACGTTGGTCACTAATACGCACACGTAAAAGTTGGTTTTTTTGGCCTTAAGTTTATAATATTATAATACCACAATTGAAGTTTGTTAACGTTTGCGGCACAGTGACTGGTGAATTGATAATTAGTGCAAGACATTCATAACGTTTGCGTAAAAAGAAAACTAAATATTTCACAAAAACAAATAAAAAACTGATATTTTTTCATATAATACGAACTGATTCCTAATATTATTATATGTAATGCAATAAACGGATGGATTATACAATTACTAAAGTTGTTTTTATACCACATTATGTCTATCATTATTTAATCATCTAATAGATTAAAAAAAAATCTAAAAATGAAGATAACTCGTTTTTAATTTAATAAATTTCAAGATTTACTTTTAATAAAGACTACAGACCATTTTTTGACAGTTACATCATTTATAATAGAGTAAATAGGTAACTTGTCAGCAATAATTAAAATTTATTAACACGATTTCAAATGTTCTCAAAATATGTGAGATGAAAAATAATAAAAAATGTTATTAAATATTTTTGTTTTTGATATTATAAAATTATTAATGAATATGAGATGATACATTAAACGAATACATCGATATCTATTACCTATCAATTATCATTTTTTGTGAATTTGCATTTACTTTAATGTGATTTTATTGCTTTTGAATATTTGTATAACCAGCAAAACAATATTGTTGATAATGATTTTAAATGATTATAATTGGCTGTCTATAATTCAAAGTATTAATTTTAAACAATCTAATAACCTAAAAATAACAATATTATATAAGGCTATAGATATTTTATTTATATAAATACGTTTTATATAAATGAAAAACCAAATGACGCCTGTTCAATGCATGCATTCTGTCAGTGCTGCTCTACGGTTGTGATATTTGGCACGCAACAAAGTCCCAAAACAATCGTATTCTGAGTTTTGAGAACAGGTGCCTGCGATGAGGTCTGGGCATACGGTGGTATGTCTTCGTTCTAAATGAGAGAACGGACTATGCATCCACTTATCATTGACAAAGTGAAGCTGCGACGCTGGACCTGGCTCGGCTACACATTGCGGATGCCTCAAGAGAACCTGACCTGCCTTTTCTTTAAACCAACCGGTCATTGGCGTTCCGGAAGGCCGCTAAATACTATCTATAGAATGTATTTGACGGAATTACGGGATTTAGTTATGAACTGGGAGGACGGAAGAATACTGGAGATTCTTGGACACGTTGTGTCTATATGTTCCACTTAAAAAGCGAACATGGAAAAAGAGAAGAAGATAAATACGTACTTGAGAAGTTTTTTATTTTATATTCATTACTTTCATCTGATTTCAAATTTTGATATTGCTGTCATATGAAGCTGTGTAAAATGACCTTTTGTCTTCACATAGCTGACATAAATAATTTAATTTACGCATCCCACAGTTTAAAAACCAAGATAAAATCAATCGATGTGTTTGACCTATTGAAGTAGCGTGTTTTGGCTAAACGCGGAAGAATATTTAGTATTATTTATGCATTGTTGTGATACCTAAAAGCTTTTTTTGATTCGAAAAAAAATACAAACACACAATAAATAATCGAGGCGCCAATGTTACATACGAAATTATAGTGGTCCAGAGGCACTTCAGTGTGAGAACAGAGTGTTACATTATGTTCTGTCGATAAATCATTACGAAATGACGAGATTAACCTTTTGTCTGCCAACGCATACTGTTATTCGGTAAGATATTCGAGGTACAGGTCAGTTAAATATGTAAGACGCGCACTGTCACGATATAAACATTTCGTCTTATTTCATATGCTGGCATTATAGAAATAGTTCATGACAAGGGGTCAGTATACTTCTTTGCAAGTGAAATACAAGTTGTATTAGGTAACGTGTGCTGGAGAAATGAATGGATTATCCGTACTATAATTATCTTTTCCAAAAAGCCATAACTGTCTACTAAGAGTCAGATAACCAGTATTTAAAAAATATATACAGCAATATATTAAGTGATTTTATTCACACATTTAAATTTCTTTTATGTAAGGTATTTTGTATGCATATTGTATAAGGTAACTAAACACTATTTTGAAAACTTATTCATCTGACATACGAAATAATGGTGTGAGTTGGAAGAATGCTAGAAAATTAATTAGTGACAGAACCGTCTATATCCTTCACTGAGATAGTATATATAGAAAAAAAGACACTAAAACATACATTACATTATTTTTCAAATATTTCTTAAATATAATATTAAATAAATATAAGTTCATTTTGTCTAAATATAAAATGCCAAATAATATATGTATTTTGAAAAGATAATTTAAATAAATTTATATGCAACCTGCTTCATTTCAATAATAATTAATTTAACTGGACTACAATTATTTTGAATGCCTTCTTCTCCTGGGCTTCGTATGTATTTATACCAAATCGCAAATACTATCTTTTCACAATTAAGAACTGAAAACACGCATTTCTTAGTTCAAATTGTTTGCCAAACATCCTACAATGCATTTTTTATAAAAAAAAAATAATAGGATTAGCGTATTCGTACTAGAAATACGTAAAATCAACGTTTTGAATATAGCATTCAAACAGTTAAAGATGTCCTCAGTATTTTATGATGTATTAGTTAATAAAAATCTGAAAATTATTATGATTTATTATCTACGGATATTGCTAATCATTTAATGACTTTTTTTGTTTCGTGGCATTGTTGCAAACTAGGCAGGGCACTTTAACGATGCTAACAGTGTTCTAATAGCCTAACAGCTTTCTAGTGAGAACGGTGTTAAAACTTAAAATCAAACACTTTCGATTAAAACAAGTTATTTTTCTGTAAGATTTTATCATTATAATACTTGGCTTAAGATGTACTTAAAGCTTCTGATTCTGCTTAAAAGATTAACGTAAAAGTATAGCCATAAAACGTAAAAAAAAAATCTTCTAAGTGAAAAAACAAAATACATGAACTATCACATTGTTAATCTTTATACCATCATATTGCACTTTACCTGACTTCCTTTTCATTACTAATTAGATAAAAGTTTGATTTCTGTGTGTTTTACCGAGAACTAGAACATTGGAAGAAAAACAAATGTGATAAAGTAGATAAGTAGTCAATTATAAAGAATCGATTTTATTGACAAATTATAATGGTGCTTCTTACAATTATAAGCAAATATCATAAATTGCAAAGCTTACCACTATATTGCAGTATCCATATAAGGTTTAGAAATTGAGGTATTATCCCCATATAACGCGCTAATGAAATAGCGAAGTATGTGTTAGTATAATTTCGTCTAAAAATTTCACTTTTAATTTATAAATTCATATATTTTTTTTAAAATTTACTATAATATTAATCAGGTATATTGTTTTTAACCACGCGTAAGCTGTGACAGCATTGTTGAAATTAAAAATGATTTTTTTTGTCACTATAACCTGCGTTTTTGATTTTTCAAAAACATACATCATATTATATAATGAAGTTCATATTTCGTTTTAAATTTGCACAATATATTAAGTATTTATGTACCATATATAATTAGCTTCATGGTCTATATGTTACTAAGTGTCGTCGTTGTTAAGGAAATATGCATTAACCTACATTTTTTTTCCAAAATCGACTATTTTGCTGAAATCAATTAATATGTCGATTAAGCACATATATAATTGCAATTTATTGGAATATACAAGTAATAACAACGTAAAATAATGCAAAAAGTTATTAAATTCTCTGATTGCAATATACAAAATAATCTTCGAAAGCAATTATCTCTACAATGTTTTTACTGCGAGTTAATTACTATTATAACCACATCAAAAACGATATTAATTTGATTGAGACAAAAATATACTGATATTCAAAAAAAAAATTTTTTTAAGCAAATCTAGTTTATTTTATTAGAACTAAACGTCGCCCAACGCTATTTATGTAACGTGGCATTTCTATGAAACAGAATATACGAGAGCAATTTTCATAGTACTTGTATTAATTCGTTTCATTAATCGTAGAATTAAAAAAGTATGACATACTAAACTCAAACTTATAATCGTGAACAAGATCCATAACTTAAGCGAGAGCCGTCTTTTAGTTGTTATCTGATAACCTTTCAAAATAAAATAATAATCATCAGGGTATGCAAGGAAGTTAAGTAACGTTGAAATATCAACGACCTGTAACGGGAAATTCGTTAAAAAAACTCGTAACTTTGATATGATAACAAAAAGAAAAAACATCACTTTTAAAGGTGATAATTTTAATTGAATGTATCACTTTGCGAAATGTCGTGTGGAGTTAAAACGAAAATTGCGCGAACATTCGTACCGGGTTATTTGGAAAAAAATCTAAATAAATGACACCGGAAATGTCTGTTATTATGATGACCTCTTGTTTCAAGGTTTGACAGAGTGAACGAATCGAAACTTCTAAGTGCCGCTTCTTTTTCTTGATTATAGGGTAATCCCCAAATGATCTATTATAATATCTGCCTTGTTCTGTTCGTGAATTGTCAAAGTTCAATCAATATATAATTATAATATAATATCTATTAATAAAAAACCATAAACAATACAGCCAGCATGTTTCTTGAATATAATACACAAAGCTAAGTAACCGTTCTTCATTTTTGTTTTACACAATTTGACCTCAAATGTTTATTACTATCAAATCTTTTCGAAAGAGATTAAATTCTTACTAAATATTCGAATTGTCTTATTAAGCCTGTGAAAAAATCTCTCTGTAAAATATCTCGCAGTTTATTGGTAGGAGCTGCTGTCTCCATAATGGTTCAATGAAAAATCAGGCATTGAACACAGTTCTCAAGAATTCTTAACTTTGGCTATCATCTAATTGCTCAACATTAATATTCATGGTTACAACAAATTAAAATAAAAACAATCATAAAAAATAACGACAATTAAAGAAAATATAATATTTAATTAAGTCATAATGATGAACTAACTGCATATATTTTTTTAATTTCATACTCATCTTTTATGTTTCGTACTTCAAATTATGTGTTTTTTATGCGTTTACGGGATTCAAAGCCGAGAAACTAGCAATTGTCACAACTCAATTTCAAGCACGGTCGTTTATTCGTCCGATTATCCGAAATAATATTATTGAGAAATATTTATTATCAGCACTTAATAGTAATTCTTAAATTATTTTCATTATATTGCTGCATATCTTCGATAAATTATTTACGTTTCCAGCGTGTATATATTTTACAAAACGTCTTCCAAGCTGGTGGTCTTTTAGACGGACACTCAATTTACACGTTCATTCAAGACATAATCGAAAATCTCCGTGCAAGCAGTTTGTCTCGAAAGACATCGATTTAACTCGAGAGCCAAGACAAATTTAAGTTAATAGTATATTGTAAAAACCAACCGCAGAGCAATAACAGAATTCTTATTTCCTCATAGCACTCGACTGTTTTGTTTCTTTTTTGCATTGGCGTGTATGGTAGTGAGAAAAAAATGTTATATTTTTTATA
>JAGVSQ010008474.1:0-12776 GCA_022683975.1 Rhyacophila evoluta
TGATAGTTACTAATTTAATACTATAAATAATAAGTTACAATAGGATTTATTGGTATTATGTTATATGTTCGCTCACTGTAGCCTGAAGATGCCAAAAGGCGAAACCCGGGTCGCTAGCAATGATCTCACATATGGAAGTTTACTAGTTTTAAATTATTTAGAATTTATCTAGATATATTTGGTATCTCGACATATTAATGTACGATAATTACAATTTACAAAGTTTTTTTTAATATTTTCTATCTCTCTATGACATATGAAAATATAATTAAGTGGTAGTAATTCTAAATCAGAAAACATTGCTTTATAGTGATGTTTTCAATGTATATTACTACAAATTGTCGATGAAAAAATAAAAATTAGAACTCCTTACAAAGTGTCTTTTTGTATAGAACTATAAATCTACGTTGACAGTGAGAGTTTCGCGCCGAAATCTCTGCATAAAAGGTAGGTTATTTGCATTTTAAACCGCGAAAGAACGTGTGAAAAACCGAATTTTCCGCAGTTACCGGTAATTACATCCGACTACGGTTTACACTCAAAGCAAAAAAAAACATAAAGGGGCAAAAGAACAAGGGACGTGAAAAAAGGAATAGCGCAAAGGAACGAAAGCCAACCCAGACGGAATGATTCGACCGAAAATTAAATGTAACAATCCCGCTGTAACGTACTCGGCAGGCGTGAGAAGTCGACACAATACGAGCACTGGCTTGTGCTCTTATATTGTAGATTATTTTTTTAATAAAAAAATCTGCTTTAGACAAAATAATTATAAATGTCCAAACTATTTGAAATTTATATTATTACTATTTTTTTCAATTCGGCTTTGTCTTGGAAAGATTCAAATTCATCCATTATTCATTGTAATTAATTCTATTCATTATTTTATTATAATTTTATTTAAAAAATATCATAAATTTATTTAAATATTGAGACCTTTACAATATTCTAAATCTTTTGCTAATCATGTTAATGATTGAAAGTCAACTAGTTGACCGAAAAATGACAGTATTAATGAAGTATGAAAAATTCACTTCACTCATTTTATTCAATTTGGAATGAGTATTGGACAATTATATTTGATAGATTTTATTTCATAACATAGATTTGTGACTCTGGTTTTTTGTCTGCTGTACGAGTATGAATGCAATAGAGGAATAAAGTACAAAATTTTGATTTTGGGTTAATTTGTGCATTACTTGAAAGGAACACAGATTTAAAATATTGGACTTTCAGTCTTACATTTTTGATATAATTATCCTTACCAGGTTTGGGATTACATCCTAATAGCTACGCCATCAAAACGCTTTTGCAAAAAGCTGATTATATCAAAATTTTCATCATGTTGCATAAAGATCTATACAGTGTGAAGATATCGACTCCGAAAGTGAAATATATAGATTTCTGCAATGTGAAGACGTCTTCTTGACAAATTATGTTTTACGAGAATTGTTTGTCAGGCAATCATTCAATCAAATTCTACATTTTTGGATTTAAAAAATTCAACAGATTGGCAATTAAACCTGCACCCTCCGGATTGCTATGCGCGCAAGCTACCAACTATACTACCCAGGAGACATAATATTTTAGCAATATCTATGATAAAAAACGATTAGACACTTCTGGCACAGACCAATTGGCGGAAGAAACTAAAGCGAGAAGATTAAAACAAGCAGAACAAAAGAAATGAGAAAACTTCCTTTCGTTTTATACAGCCAACGGTTGGTACATCAGTTGCAACCATATCGGAGGTCAAAGACAATCGATACCCGGCAGAAAACTTTCTTTTTTATTAGTTATAAAAGCACCTGCTTAGGAAAAAACTTTTGACGGCTGTTATCTTATAACAAATATATTTATTCAATTGAAAATGAACCTCTTCATCAAAATAATTTATATTTTTTTAGATAATTGCCAATTTGATTCAAAAAATATATTGATTGTAATATTAAAGTAGGCACCGTATCGTTAAAACAATAAAGCATTGATATCATGTATTTAAATAGAACTTAATAAAACATACATTTTCGAACAACAAATATTTTGAGACGGAAAGCTCCGCTAGCGATTAGTGCATCAATTTTATATTTACACAGCCTGCTATACATAAAAAATGTTTTTAAAAATTTTGACTACCGATGCTTGATGAAAGTTCATAGTAGACAATGACTTCCCTGGAATCTAGGATGAACGTAAATCTTTTAAGCTTTTGGATAATTTTATTTCGTTTAAATTATTGGCATAAATAAATGATGATTAATATAGCCGGTATAAGTCTATAATACATATGTTTTAGTGAAATAAAATAAGCAAGGCTTGTCAATGTTTTTTTTGTGACCATAATATATTTCGTCAGTATGTTTTATTTATTCTAGTAATTCTTTAAATAAACTATGCTCAAATTCAATCTTATGCATTTTTTTTCTTTTCCAATAAACTCCACATTATTGGTTCATAAATGAATATGCTGTCATATTTTTTTTTTATTCTCTATGCATAAATGAGTCTTTAGTATAGTTATATAAAAATATATGAACTGCTGAAATCGATTCGACAAGAACTTGAAAAGAAAGAATTGGACGAGTTGGCCATTGAAACTTGATTTGCGTGAGAAACAAAGAATTTGCAGTCTTTAACAATAATCAAGAATGACTCTCATTTTATAATTTAAAATATAGTTTAGCCAATATATAAACCTTTAGTATATGCTTGGGACTTTTACAACGTATGACGTTCGTTACGCTCGCGTAATGGACGTATTGTTTGGTACTAAAAACCAAGTTATCGAAAGAATAAAATAAATATGGACACATATTTAATGAAACATTTACACTGTATGTAGAATATACTAATTAAATTTTATATTTTCAATTGAATAACGATAATACAAGAAATGAATTAAAGCTTATTTCAAAAAAATCTTTATTGAGTGATAGTTTAAGCCACGTAAATATAAATAAACGTCCACGGATTTTCCGTGGCAATCTATTTTTGCTTTCTTGAAAATGCGCTTTCCACCCTTATGCGCTACGAGAGCTTCTTATTTTTCATTGCAAGAAAATTGCAATTAATTGGAAGACTTAGTTTTCCATTGCGGTAGAAAATGAGACTTCTCGGTTTTTGTATTAGCGCAAAATGGGTTTTCCACTTTCCTCTACACAAATTTGTCTGAACGCTTTAAAGGGCTAGTAACACTTTTAAAGATTTGCATTTCTTTCGTTGTATTATAAAAACAACAATATTGAAGTGACTTTCAAGCAAACATCTTTTTTTTTAATGAAATAATATAATTCACATCTTTTAGTAATCGCATTATACAACTTTCATTGTTCGTTTAAAATTATGTTTAATAACATAACTGGCTTTATACGGTATAGATTCAAACGGATTCTTTATTCAAATTATTTTAATCATCCCTTCATAACCAAATTTGTTTCAATACTTGGCTGTATATATCATTGTTGTCTCTTCTTTATCATCAATCATGATTTCAAAAATGAAATTTATTACAGTTGATCTCGAAATAAGAGCTAAAATCACATGTAAACATTTAATTTTGCTAATGATTACCATTTAGAATAAGATTGTGTAACAGACACACATGTTATAATTTTTTGATTTATATTAACTCTTTGAATACTTTCATTTTGTAGTGATCCACTAAAGTAGCTAAACAAATATTTTTTTATAAGAATGTTGGAAAACATTCAATGTTTTTTTTTATATAGAAGTATATGGTTATTTGTAATGTGTAATTATTTTCCAGCAAATTTTTTTGTGAAGAAGCAACTTGCATTCAAAGGTATCTGGTTTCTCTTTTCTTTATTAGCTGCGAATATTTAGCATGTTCTCGATGGATATTGTTTTTTAGCAGTAAGTCCAATCGCTTTAAGGTATATTTCTCCAGAAAATATATTGGAAAACTACGCACTAAGCTACACTACACTAAACTACGCAAAATATCGATGATATCATCGGTTTTTTTAAATCAATGTATTTAGCCGAATAATATCAGAATTTACAGTAAGTACACAAAAATAAAGATTTGGATTTTTAAGTACATATTGTTAAATAATCACGATATATTGCATAAAATGAAATATTCTGAATTATTTAAAATCAATTTCCATCAAGCACCATCAGTCGAAAATATTAATTAATATGAAATATATTACGAACCGAAAAAGAAAACCCGTAGATATCCGGATGGAAAGGATTAATGTTACTATCGATCTATCGACATTTATTCACCAGTCTATACTTGTATCATTATTAAAACAAATTGATTGTTACTTGTGAAAATATACTAATGCAATTGTGGCCCGTAATATATACGGTAAAAAATATAAATAAAATTGCTATAATTTATAAAAATATATATTTGAATATATTTTTTGTTATATTTATAATAACACATCATCTAAGCCCTAGATAGACTCTAGGGCTTTATTTGTAATAACATGAGCATTGTAAAATAATCTTAAATGTTTAAAGTAATGAAAACGGAAACATTCAAATATTTGCGAAAAACCACGATTTATTTTTTAGCAAAAATGACGTGTAGAATTTTTATTTTTAAATCATGAAATACGATTAAACATCTTTATGGTTAAGTTCTATTTTAGAATCTTTGGTATATGGGACAATTTTTCTGGCAAGATTTCTTATTTTATTGAATATTAACTTCTTCTTTGAATTTAAAAAAATCTAAGCACCTTTAAGATTTATATCTGCATCCTTTGACAAAATTTAAATGAAAAATATACATCACCTTCTAACAAAAATCGACGCACAATATGTTATAATGAACTCGACTACAATTATGTGTGAATTTGTATTACTTGTATCCAACCCCGTTATCTAAATACTAGCCTAAAATGACGTCTTCCACAATTACCATGGAAATTACAATATAGTTATTGCATTCTTATCAGTATTAAGATAAGAGAAGCTAGCCTTCTTGATAATAACGTTACCTACAAATAATCCCATAAAAGCATTGTCAGGACATACGGCTTCATCTATTATCTTATACATAAGAATAGATTCCGCTTCGTGAAATAATTCCTTTGAATGTGCTTAGCAAAATACACGAGTGGTTGTTTTTTTAAACAGTGGACCATATATTTAATTTTTTAGTTGTATGAAATTTTTAAATATATATATTTGGGATTTGACCATAATTAAAACTTAATTTATGTCGTATTTTTTACCTTTGTAGAACAAATTTATATCATTTATTCAATATTACGTCTGTTAAAGTACATTTTTAAAATTAAAAATACGCCAAAAAAATTATGAAATACAAAATTCGAAACGTATTTTTGGAAGTTGTTTCTTTGTGTATTCCAAAATTGTATAATTTCATTATTTTAATTTAAAAAATATCGAAGATCAATTAAATTGAACTTATTAATGCAACTAATTTAAATTTTCTCCTGTAATGTAGAATTATCGTTTCCGCCTGGTGTTAGAAAAGCGGGTTTGATTCACAAATTTGCTGAATTATTACAAAAAACAATTCAGGACTGGATGTTCATCGATTTGAGCGATTGTCTGACAAGTAATTCTTAAAAGAAATATCTTCACATCACGGAGATTTATATACTTCAATTTCGTAGCAGACATCTTTATACTGTATTAATCCAGGTACTTTATTTTTAGAGAGAACTTAATAAAAAAATAGTTTGAATAAAATATTTTTTTAAACGTGAGTTCTTTTTCTTTATTTTTACGAAAAAGCTCCATGTATAATTTGAATGCAACAAATTTTCTGAGTAAATTCAGCGTAAGTGAAAGTAGTGTCATACTTTACATGATAGGCTTTTGCATATTTTATAGAGCAGTCTTTTTATTGTATGCGACATTATAGTTGATATGCCTGCAATTCAAGCATGTATACCGAAACTGCTTCATGAGCTTTTTGTAAGTTAAACGATCTCTGCTATCAAATCTAATATGTCGTATAGAAAAGTAAGTGGTTTTAAACATTATTCAAATGAGATATGCTTAACAATAGCAGTATTGTCGGATAAATAGATATAAACTCAAATAGTCACAAGTAAGTTGTGTAATAGATGTCGTTTCCTATATAACTGCAATGGCCGACTATTTCACTACGAGCTTTCACTAAGTCTTTCTTTTTGTGTGATATTGAATAGATATGCATACCCACGCAATATTGCATCAATAAATTATATTTCATACCATTTTAGCTCCAAAGATGGATCATGTGAATCTGTACAATGTGAAGACATGTTTTGACAGATTATTTTTTACGAGAATTGCTTTTTAGATAATTAATTGTTCAATTCAGGACTAGATGTCTAAGTCCTGAATTGTTGAATTTTAAAAAATCTGATAAATGTGAAAATCAAACCCCCTGGATTAAGAGGTACGCACTTATATGCTACCGGGTAGGAAAACTATTAAAATAATAGAATTCAAAGAACGTTTGATTAATATAACTGATTAATATTTTTGACTGATGGTACCTGATGGAAATTGATTTTAAATTCTGAATTATTTAAAACTGGTAAACTTCCATACGTTAGATCACTGCTAGTGACCCGGATTTCAACTTTAGGCATCTTCAGGCTATATTCCATGTGAGCAGTGAGCAAACATAAAACATATAATGTAACCTGAAGATGCCGAAAGGCAAAACCCGGATCTCTAACAGTGATCTCACATATGGAAGTTTACCAGTTTTAAATAATTTAATATAGCTGAGATTGAGACTGCATCGGTTTGGACTAGATTGAACTGGTTGGCTTGAAATTGAAATTTTATTTATTAGGATTTGTGTATAGAATATATTAGCGCCTGGAATTATTTTACATCTCATAGTTATGCATTCAATTTTATATTTTTACGAAATTTGGTTTTAATATACTTACCTATAATTTCAGATTTTTGATTGAATTTTTAAACCAAAACAGGATAATTTCATATCATAAAAATATAGCAACAAAAATAAAATAAAAATTCCCGAAATATGACGCGTCATTTTGCTAAAAAAATAAGTGTGACGTCAACACGTTGCTAAGGTGCTGCCTATTAAATACAATGAACGACAAGCAATAGAATTTTGATTCAGCGTCGTGAGTTACGGTAGTTTACAGCATAAATTTATATTCACTTATTTAGTTTTAACAGCATTCGTTGAATACGACAAAATGACTAAGTATTTTTTTAAATTCTAGTCATATTTACTTTTTTAAATCACTGTTTTTTGTAGATAAGATCCATATAATATGTAAATCGATTTCAAAAATATTAAAAATGAAAAATAAACACTGAAAAACACTCTGTTTCAAAATATTCTCCTCTAGATTTTGGGTAAGTGGAGTATTTATACTTTTAAAATACACCCCTTATTTGTGTGATTCCAATACCAAGTGAATACGCTACGAATGTATTCATATATAACTTAAAACATTAATAAACAAGATCGATAACACTTAGGTCTTGTATCGGAAGCAAATTTCTAGTAGTATTAAAGCAAACTATTTAATATTTAGATAAATACATGTTGATTATTTTATGTACAGTAAAACATAGTAAAGATAGTTACGTAATATTCAAAGCAGTTTTATTAACATATTGTCTTAATTTGGTCCAAGCTTTAGCTGATATAGGCCAGTCAACGCCTTGAGCCAAACGTTTATGGCTTGGGGAACACTTAAAAGCTATGTCTACGCGACTCTCTCCAACTTTAACTGCGCAACCCATTGTAAAACGGGACTAACCCATTCTGGAAGTAATCCTTCGGGGTCCACGCTTTGTTAGAGTCTTGATGGACTCATGCGATGGCTGCTAACGTTCGTGGCGACCTTTTAATAGGAAGTCTCTTGATTCCATCATCATAGATGATGCCAACTATAAGTTCAACTGAAAGCTGTTCTAGGAAAGTTCAATGTATTACCATATTCTTTAACAGATTTATTTACCAATCTATATAGGACTGATTAAATAAAAAGTAATGCCAAAACTTCTAAATTTCATGTAGTACTTTTATAAATACTTATTTTTTTAGTACAATTTTTACGTAGGTTATGAAAATGAGTTTCTCATATAACCATAATATGAAGTTAATAATAAACAATTTCGATAGATGCTGCAACAAAAGGGAAGATATTTCTAAAATATTTGTTCCAATAATAGACTCATACGCGTTTCTTTACTTTTTCGATGAAATTAGAATGCCAAATTGGACGTCTAACAACTTGTGAGCAACTGGTTGGCAACCAGTATCTGTAATAAACTATTTTTTAGATATAGCTTTACACTGTGTAAACAAATACCCAAAATACTCCTAGCTATCAGCACTTAAAAAATACTAATTGTTGTCAGTGGCAGTGGCGGATTTACCTATAGGAGCACCAAGCACGCGCCTGGGGCCTCACAATTGAAGGGTCTTCTAATTGCCTTACTACAAATTGCCGGACTGAAGTAAAAATTATTAAGATTACGACATATCTAAAAAATCAAGAAACCACAAATTCTAGTTGTTAGTTCTAAGTTTGCTCTAGTTGGTTCTAAGTGGAATACTATACTACAAAATTTTCAACATTATCAAATGTATATTAAAAACGAAAACAAATTTATAAGTAAATCATACAGTAAATTTTATTACAATATATAGGTATTTAAAAAAAGATTTCAGCTACTACTACAATTTTTCCACTCAATATAAGACGAAATCGGTAATTTTAAATACCGGTATTAATTTGCATAAATTTTAAATACCGATGAAAAATATTATTTATTATTAAGTGCTCATAGTGTTACAAGCCCTACTCGAGTTTTCAAACGTTACCTAGGTATAAAAATCGGGCCCGAAGCCACGGGGGAGTGAATTTAATTTCCGGATCGTGTGGTCATACATTTTTATTCAAGTTTTCATTTTCATATAAGATTATTTTCCGCATAGCCATTCCGTGTCGGAGATTATTCGACGAGAAATGACCGAAATAAAATATTAAAACGGGGGAGTGCTGCAGTAATTTTTAAGCAAGGACTGGAAATGGTATCGTATTGTGGCCGCGTGGACAAAACCGCGCATTACAAAATCACATTTTTCTTTTTAATCAAATTTTTTTTTTTGTTTTCAATATATATGGTTATGGAATATAAGAAAAAAATAGCTGTCTACCTTTCTTGTAAAAATAACTCAATAAGAGCATGGCACCGTCCCCATCAACAATAAATATTGTTCACCATTCAGTATATAAATTGCCGAAACAATTTACACAAGAACAATATTACGTTGAAATTAAAATAGAATTAAAACAAAAACGTTTCAAGCGACTTAATACGTTGAGGTATGAATATGTATAACCAATTAAATGCCAGAAATCAAGAATATCTTCGTATACGTATGAGTAAATTATATATTTTCTTGGAACATAATCTCTGTTTTATGTATTTTCATTTATTTGTACATACAATATAACACAAAAAAATAAATTCACTCATTAATGGTTTACTTTGGACTTGCGCGGCTTTGTCGGCGCTGAATTGTCACGCGCGGCTTTGGCGGGTCACCCTGAAACATAACATAATTTTTATGTCGCGTCTTTTTAACGGTCCACATAATGGAAAATCATATTTATTTTATAGTTGGATGAAATTCAAGAGGTAATTTAATTCCACAATCGATAGAAGTAAAAATAAAGTTTTTATAGAGACACTATCTGTTACAAACAATAATCACCTAATGTTTTATGAATATTTTTATAACAAAACGAAATGAAATCAATATATTTTAAAATTGAATACATGAAGGTTGCATAACACTTTATTATATTTAATTAGTAATACATGCACATATTTCATTACGATAGGAAACGCTTTAAAAGCTCGAAAGCCTCAATTCTAAATATTGTCTGGGATATATAATCAATGTATGAATACCATTAGTGGAAAAATATTGTGCACTAAGTTTTTAATATTTTTACAATAGTTGAAAGTCTCAAAAACCTTATAAAGATAGTGAGAAATCATTCCGCTTATAATTATTATTGTGATCGTTCTACGCGTTCTTTTCTGTCATCGCAAATAACGGTGTGTGGTTGTTATGAAGCTTTACAGTTCTGAGATGCTTTGAGTTCAAGTTTTTTTTAATCTAATATGAGACTTTAAGTATAGAATATTTTTTTAAATAGTATAGATGTATGTATTATAAATTAATTTTGATAAAAACTGGACATACATTATCCTAATCTCAATGCGTCGAGCGAAAATATACTAGACGATCACTATGGATTAATTACTTCTGGAAATAAGTTGATATTATATATTAAACGATATATTTTAGTACACAATTAGATTTTGTATCACTGAATTGGATCCTCAATATTTCTTTTAATCTCTGTACAGTTGAAGATGATAAATGCTTGTTAATTAATACTACGTTACACGTGTAATTTATCATAGGAATAGAAAATATATTGCTAACGATGATCGATGACACTATAAATATTATGTCGACTATTATTTGTGAAAATTTTATCAATTTGTTAACTTGTAGAAAAGACATATTAATTATTATTGAAACGAACTTGTCAGCTTTAGAATTTGGGTTTTATGATATTTCAATTAGAGGGCCACTCTGTATTAGATTTGATGAGTTGAATACAGTGGCGTGGTAAATACAAACTAATAAATGTATTTTTTTATATTTAAACATAATGTATCTTCAGTTTCCACGTCTGATAGATTTTAAAAAAATATCAAAAAATGCAGAACTAGACGCTAATTTTGTTGAGCAATTTATTCGACGGCCAAATTTTATGGAAAATACTCAAACATGTTGTAACATTGGGGGAATCCGTATTCTTTACTTTCTGAGCAAATATCTCTACATTCTTTAAATCCATGTGCTCCACTTTCGGATCGTATATAGTGAAAAAAACATGTTTAAATCAGCAATTATAATTATTTACCGTCTACGACGTTTACAAATATGAAAAAACAATTATTATGATTTGTAAAGAAACGAAAGATTGCTTATTAATTTGTTTACAAAAACACATAAAATGTCACATACAACGGTCTTATGGGTCCAAATTTGATCTCAAGTGCTCTTTTGATTCCAAATGTCGTGATCTCACATGTGATGATGTTATACACATTCCCACTAATTTGGAATAACTTGTCAGTTTATTTTATTCGTTGTTTTGAAACAGAAGAGCATTATTAACAAATTGGCATATCTAGTTTTATTAACTTTATGATATCAGTTAAACTGGTAGTAGTGAAAGATTTTAGTTTTTAAAACATAAAAATTTAAGGTGATTCTACCCTTTTTATTTAGCTATTTAAAAATATCAAATAGAAAAGTAAATAACACAAAATAAAATAGGTATTATTTATCACAAGCAATTTAAACCTTAGATACTATAAAATTGATCAAGATATTAAAAGGATAAATTTACCAACATATCTTCTAAGATTTTTGGTTTGCAATTTCTATGCCATACACAAAAACTTCGCGATTCTTTACTTTAAATTTTTCAGTAGGTTTAATAATAAAGAGACAATCAAACAATAAAAACTTTACTCAACAATTTTGGCGCCTCCCAGGTTAAAAACCACTGACTTAGACACAATAAAAAATCGAGAGTAAAATACATTATACAAGTTTTTTTTGTCCCTTAAAAGTGATCACCGTTTCAATGGTTTCACTATAGATGCTTAAAAAATTAATAACGGGATTAAAGTTTTATCAATTAATGAAATTTTATCACCCTAATACATTTTATATAGCACTTCACTGAAGGGGTAGCTTTTAAGTTGATTAGGCTTGATGAAGTTGATTACGTTTTAGATGAAATACAATGACTGAACGTGACTGACATTTTACCGTAAAATGTTTGAGCAATATTCTAACTCTAATTTAATATGTTAATATACGTAATGTAATATACAAAATAATACAACCAATTTCTATGGAAATTTGTCGATTGTAAATTCAATATTTTTTTTATTTTTAATCAATCAATCTAAAAAAAAATAATGCACACTTTCATAGAACAACACAAATACACTTTATTGCTTGTAGCATAGAATTATAAAAATATTTATGTAAAAACTTTATAAATGTAACTTCAATTGCAACAAGTCTTATTAAAATTGTCATCTATTAGCCCAATGGCCAGGTGGGAAGGATTTTATAGGCATTTTAAATGGAAAAAATTAGTACAGTGACAAAAACTTTAGATCAAATTTGATGGAGTCTTTTATGGTGATGATAATGAATTGTATCATGAAATTTGCCTGATATTTATTTACCTTTGATAATAATACAAAAATAAATAAATACAAACAAATTCGTCCGTCACTATCTATATATAGTATTAAAGTATTTAACCTATTTTTCAGATTATTTTAAACTAACGTTCACTAAAAACATTCTGTGTAATTTAATTAATTGTATGTTTTAATGTTATTCGTATTAAAAACATATAACTAAGCTGTAGATATACCATTTTTAACTTGAAAGACGTTTTAGTAACAAGAAAAAATTTTAATAAAGAGAATATTTTGAAAATTTCATTAATTATTTTATGACTTACATTAAGCATGTTAATATGTCTATCTCAATTTTATATATTAATTATAAAATAAAATTTATTACTTTGAACTCAATTGAATAGGAAACTCTTGTGTTATAAAATGTCTGATACATAATTATTATTACATAAACAAATTACCCCTTTTTGAAGCTTTTTCAATACAGGTAATATTCAATTTAAATAAATAATTCACAT
>JAGVSQ010008475.1:0-14364 GCA_022683975.1 Rhyacophila evoluta
GGGCTATACTTGAACCGATCAAAATCATAAAACCTTTACCCTGAATTAATATTCGTTTTGGTACCTTTTTGATCCCTAACAACTGGCCTATATAACTATTGGACTGAAGATTGCAGGTTTGAGTTCCGCATACTGCGAAATTTAAATACATTAATAAGATAAATATATATGCCTAGTGGGTGAAACAATTGACCAACGAGTTCTTTTAGAAATCTGTATGATTAGTCTTAGAGTAAAAATGATGTTCCACTCAAAATCATTAATTAGCAATAGTGTGACTGTTATAATTTTCGATCATCAAGATACTGGAAAATTGGAACTAGCTTACCGCATTGAGTTCAGCAATACCTCGGCATACATTTCTCGGTTGTATTTCCAATAGAGTGCACATGTCAGCTACCACATCAATAATCTGTTCCTCTGATGCTCCTTCCGAGTGAAGTCGAAGGAGTGAATTGAGTGCAGAACGACATGCCATGCATGATAGTGTCTAAAAAATTAATGACACATGAAGATAAATTAATAATAAATAATGAGACTGCCTCTCGAATGATTCTGATAAAAATCCAGCTTGCTTTGATTAATGGTGTTTGCACCGAGAAGAAATCATTGTCATCATGTCTAGAACTGGTAAGTTTTGGAAAAAAGTAGAAATTTGTCATTTTTAAATCAAGGTCTTCAAATACTTCTGTTGATAATCAACGTCATTGTTTCGTTATGATATCACATAAAAAAAAAGCACTTGAACAGGTTTGACTGGATAAGGAACTAACTCCAAATGCCCTTTCAAATTTTATGTTATAGATTGTACAAAAGTGTCCTTATTTTTCCTCCTTCAACCTTTTCTCTTCACTATGCCATCTATCAAACATTTTGAAAACACTAATTTGTCCAGTGCGTCACATGAAAGAAGGTAAGCATTAACATATAGAATAGTTCATTTCTTAGCGAAATGACATTATTGTTATTTTCTTTTATAGGCGTATCAATTGAACATATTTAGTGAAGGTCTAATTCTAGTTGTGTCTTATAAATATGAAGTGTATATTTATTATAATGTAAAGAGAAATGATTTTAAATACAAACTAATTAATGACATCCATTAAAGTCATATATTACTTCGTACACATAAGATACATACTCATATTTTAGTTCAGTTGAAAATTTCCAATGAGATGAATGATTGGCTAATACTTAGTTCCCGAAATAAAAATATGAATGTCCACACTATACAGCTCAATACGCTCTTTACTGTAGTGATAAAAGTGAATTTGTATCATTATATATATTCTATATAAAAAGTAGTAATCTTACGTGAATTAATTTATATTTATAATTAATACTTGCTAAAATTAAAAATTGGTCTTAAAGATGAAATTGTTTGAAATTCATCGATTTCAATATGGATTATTATCTTGTGACCTAAGTTTCACTTAGCCATTAATTTCTGTAAATATGCACGAGTATGTGGAAAAAACCCATTATTTCAACATTATCTAAATATGTAATGTTATCAAAAAAATAGAAATAATAAATTATATTAAAGAACATATTTGATAGTGCTGGATTTAATTTGATTGATTATATCGGAAAAGATTGACAGAGAGTTGATAAAAATCAACATTACTATAATACCCATAAGCTTATTTATCTATGAAATGATGTAATCAATAAGTGATGATTCTCTTTAAAAATATCCCACTGTTTTAATCAAATGAGATAAAGTAATAATAAATAATAATAATTATCATTATATTTAAGAACAATAATCTTAATAACAACTTGTAACAATCAATATAATCTTTAATAGATGATTGATGCTTCTAACTATACATATCTGTTGAAGTATTTTTTGGTGTAAACCTTTCCAACACAGCAAATGAAAATATAGTAATGTTGGGAAATTTATTGGCGTAATTTTCTAAAATGTTCAATTATGGCAGCTATCAAACAATATGAAAGGTATTCAATTACATTTTATGAAATTGGTCAATATTATTTTTATAAGGTTTCAATTATATCTATCAAACTATTCAGAACTTTTTATGATGTTATCGACCATGTCAGGTTGAAAGAGTTCATTCTGTTTAATCATATCTTTAGTTACTGAACATCGAACCTGTCGATATATCTTATGCATCATATTGAAAACTATTTATTTGTTCATTTAAGCAATTGAGTATCATCAAATAATATCAATAATACTACACAATTTTCATAAATTGTATTAAAAAATTGTAAAAAATCCATTGCAAAAATAAACTAAATTTACGTTGCACTTTTTAAGTGTTGTCATGAACTGATGTAGTTAATCAAATAATTTTTTTAAATTTACCATTTGCAGAAGTTTTTTTTTTCCTATGAGGAGAGATTGAAAGAATGTGTATATCATGGAGTGTTATGGAGGTAATGCTGAGTTGATTAAACATATGACTGCTACAATATAGCTTAAATGCTCTTTGAATTTGTTTCAAAGGATTAGAAAACTTGACATGTTTGTTGTTTTACAGACACCAGGAAATCAGAGATCTTTTTTATACATGTAGGATGTACATCCACAATTTTTACACAGATAAAATAAAGATTAATTGGATTAACTTGGAAGAACTCTTTGAAATTGCTAAATAATTTTACAGGTGTGTTAGTTTTGATGAAATCTATTTTAGTTCTTACACCATTACCAAAACTATAATTTTAAATTCATTAACAACTAAATGGTAAGGTATCTAAACAAATATTCAAAAGATGCAGAACTATTTAGAATATTTGAATCACAGTTTTAGTGGCTTGATTGTGCGAAAACTGGCGTTAACAAATTGGGACACAAAAAAGGCGAAAAGTCTGGAGAAGTGTACATGTAGAAGCCAAGACTCAACTCAAGCTATGATATTATAATGATAATGATTATATTTAAATAATATAAACTGTAAGCCGTGGACAAAGTACAAATACTAAAAGCGGTACTAAAACCAACTTTTGAATTGAAATGACTTCATTGAATAAGCGAGGTAGAAAAAACGGAACTAATTCAACTAGTAAGTTACTAGACAACATCAACAACTAACTTATAAAGCGGCAAAAAATATGGAAGCCTAATCTGATGTGACTAAATGTGTAGAAGTATGGCATACCTGAGAAACTGGAGGACTGCAGAAGGAAGACGCGACTGATGGGATTAAAGGTATTTCCCATGGGCAGCCAGAATTACAAAGGGTTATTATATCAGTGATGAATACGTCATGAATTGAATGTGGAATTTACATTTATGATTGGAATTATAAATTCCGAAACATTTTTTACTTACTTGCCGTCCTTTACTGTAGCTAGCAAATGATGATCTATAGATGTATTTGGGAAACGATAATACTTCCACAACCTTCTTAAATTCTTCCTTCTCAGCATCTGTTTGAGTCCTCTTCAAATAATTTATCATGTGTCTGCTAACATCATCTAAACATAATTAATTAAAATCATTGTTTATTCATTCAAGCATTTTAAATAAGGTAACTTTTATAAATTAAATGAATGTTGGTCATGCCTATTTATGCTTCTTCTCGTAAATTCTCTGATTATTACTAGTAAAATAGATTACCACGAACAATTTATTCCACACATATCAATAATCCAAAAATATTTATAACTTACCGTCTTTTCCCAAAAATATGACCAACCCCGAAAATAAGCCCTATCATGATTTTAAAGAATGGTTACAATATAAGACCTACCCCGAAAATAATTCCTAGTGAAAAAAATACGATATGAGCTCTGTTACTATAGTACTGTACATAATGTATCTACTGTTTTACTATTAGATAAATTTAAAAAGAGATTACTGCAACTTGAATTTCTATGATTATTATCTTACATGAATTGTCCTTTTGGATTTTTCCACAAACATACACCAAAAATAATACCTAGTGCCTTTTCTGTGTGCGAAATTGATATAAGACCAGGGCTTATATTTGGGGAAACACGGTATTAGTATTGTTCGATTTTGTAGAGGTATTGGTCAATTTCAAAATGAAGTTTATCGTAACACTAAATTACAAAACTCCATTATAAAAAATAATTTTTAAAACTGCTGAATAGAATAGAAGTATTAGAAAAATATAGCTAAAGATCAATCACATGATAAATCCAAATAATGGTCACTATTTCACTTACGATCAGATAGATAGTTTTTCGCTGACACAAGGCTTAAAAAAATTAAGCCAAGAGAAAAAATTAACAACTTCATTTTGAATTATGTTTTAACATCCATGTATCCTTAAACTGACTGCCTTTGGAATGGTATATTATTTTTATACATTTGCAATAGATAATCCTAATTAGCTTCCTACTTTATGTAAAATTGTTTTATCTTCAAATGAAAAGGGGGGATAAATCATTAATTATTTATAAAGTATTGTTATCAACATTTAGCATAGATAATATAAAAGATAGGATACAGTACAAGGCATAATCTATTGAATTATATGTCACGAAGTAAGCTTTATGTTGAAACCAAGCCTAAATACATAGTTTAATTTTATTAGATACTATTTCCACTTTATATATATCACTGTCAATTTTAAGTTGAATGACATGAAAATCAATTTTCCAAAATCCTCAGCTTTTTGATCTCTCCTATGAATATGAAGTCTTTCATCAATATGCATCACCAATTGTATGTATATTCTCTACTAACTCTATAGTGCCCAACTACTGTAATTTGGATGCTCAAATGTTCATTACTACAAGATATTCCTTTGTCTTGTCGGTCTAGATCCACTAGCTGGGTATGATCTGCTTTATCTATGCCATACATATATGGATAGGATTTTAATGATCTGGGCAATATGTCAAATTTCTTGTGTATTTTTATAAATATGATTTTTTAAAGAAGTTTATAAATAGTATAATATTACTGTTTTTTATAATAAGCATATTTTTTAAACTAAATTAGTATAAAATTGTAAATTGTAATGAGATAACATATCCATTCCTAGTTTTAGTGTCGAATCCTCTTATGTTTTATTCATATACGGAATTGATAAAAAAATAATCTGTCCTTGCAGAAAAATACTTTTTTGTTTTAATATATGTAATCTGTAAATAAAAAAGAAGATCTTAATTTTGAAGTACTTAGCTAATCGCATAAAATTAAAATAATTGTACATATAATCCAATTAAGTAGTCAGATGTTGTAAACTTTTAAGGTACTTGAAAATCAATATAAACTCTCTTTGGTTAAATCAAAATACAGTGTGCAAAACACAGTCACCGTATTTCACGCACTATATTTCAATTTGTCCTCACTTTTATTTTAAGTTGTATTTGTATGTAATTATGCTTAACTTATGCTTAATTTATTCGGCTTGAAGGCAAACACTGCACTTTTGAGGAGAAAGAGATCTTTAAAAATCATGAAAAAATCATGGCCCTAAATCAATTTCACAAAGGGTGAACTTCGATTAGTCATAAAAAAAATAATTGACAGGTAATTTCTCGCCAAACACTATTGCATTCCATAAAAGAAATTCTCTATTTTAAAAAAATATAGCATTAGAATTCAAAATTTATGAGTAGCCAGGAATGAAAAACTTTCAGTGTGACTTACGTTTTATCCTCTTAACTTAAGGACTGAACTTTGCAAGTTCAAATCCCACAGCTGCTGCAAGATTTTTAAAAATTCAAAGAACTTACTAATAGTTTAAAACATTAGCCGACATTCAATTCTTATAAACAAAAACTGTCAAAATAATACTTGACAATTTAGGATTGAGGATTTAAATCCATTTACTCCATTTCTGAGATAGTTATCTTCATCCTATTAAGATCCATATATAATATATACTTTACTTTCGGAATCGACATGGTAAAAAAACTTACTGAGAGAGCTTTATTCAAAACAAGAGGGAAAATGTTAAAAAGCGATTGTTAATAGACTATCCATTCTGGCATCTTTAAATTTATTATAACATCTGTAAGAGTCTAAAAATAAATAGAGTAAATCATGATAAATTTTAGTTTGAAAAATCTTGATTTTCTATAAAAGTCAGTAGACGCCACTGTTATAAATAGTATTGCAGATTGGATAAAAATTGCTAGGAAATGAAAACCTAATCTCATCTATTAGCTGGTAACCAGATAACTACACGCAAGACAGGTGTGCACTGGATAAATGCTCACAAGACAAGTGCACACATCGACAACCACGCACACAACAATTGATCACAAGACATCAACCCACACATTAAACTGCGCACACTAACAAAGAAATATTAAGACATTTTATACTTAATTTACGTATAATACATACAACACGCCGATTACTAGAGACCTGTCTGATTTTAACTGATTAAACTGATGTATGACTGATGAAGAAATCCGTATTTTGCCGTCACTTTATGTTTAAAGGCAGATGGCTAATTTGCAATAATCTGTTTTTATAGTTATTATGTTACATAAATTTAGTTAAAAATATATTAATATTTGTAGTGTTAGTGTGCGCATTTCAATGTGTGAGCATTTGTCTTATGAGCACTTGTCATGGAACCCTTTTAGCTAACATCATAACTAAGCCAAAGTAGATTAAAAATCCAAAAAATAAATTCTTCTCAAATCAAATACTTTACATCCATGCTCAGGATCTTTTGCTCGATATATCATCAAAATTCCAGTCTCCAGCAAATTAATTTAACATGTATTCTCTTTTTAATGTATACAAAATTAAAATGGGTTGAGTTTTACAGTGCCCTTATGATTTTAATTTGCATAATTTGTGCAATAATTCAACAGATAACATATTTTTCTAAATTATTTTCCACCAGCATGCATGATAATGATTATTATGTAATATGTTATTTATATTAACATCACGTATTATATCAAATTAATTAAAGTTTATAGGATATAGGGTTATAAGATAAGTTTCCTGTAATGGTAATAAAAGATATTTTTTTTAGCATTTTTTAAATGTTTTGAAATTAATTTCTTTTTAGCTCTATGTATCAAATCGTAGAGATTTTAAAACATTTAGAAATATATCTAATAGTTCGCCAAAATCGGCATCAGGTTTGGTTACAACCTCATCATTTAATGTAAATCTCTTTCCCTGAAGACATCTTTTCAATTCTTGAAACAGGAAATAGTTGCTGGAGGTTTAATATGGAAAATATGGTAAATGAGGAATTAATTGGAAGTGTAGTTCGTGAAGTTTGGTATTCACTGCATATGGTTTGTGATTGGGCGCATTGCCATGATGAAAGAGAATTTTCTTATTCACCAAATGTGGTCGTTTTTTCCTGATCGCATATGACTTATTTAATTTCTGAATATAATCGATGAACAATATTCTATGCGTATTCTAAAATTAGGTGCTCATAACCTTTCTAGCTGTCTGTAGGGTTTTTAGTTGCTTTTTAGCAGGTTTTATCCATCGTCCCAACTATCATCTAGACTCTGGTGTATAGTGGTGAATTTATGTCTCGTTTACTGTTATTAATCAACGCCAGAAATCCTTTTTTTAACCGTCTCTTAACGTTCTCAAAAATTGTTTTGAAGTGATCACACGTTCGCGTTTTTGGTCAACTGAGAACAAATGCAGCACCCATCTTGCCTGAACCTTTTTCAATAATGAATAGTTATACAAGATATTTTCAGCGTGTTCTTTTGATACGAGTCAAATACCTCACCTCACTTTATGATTGTTTCTAACAATATCATCAATTTTGGCAACTATTTCTGTTGAACTCACCTTTTTCGGTCATTCAATGCACTCAAAAATTGATGTGCAGCCATGTTTAAATTCAGTTATTCAAAAACAAAAAGTTTTCTTTGATACAATCCATATCCTTTTTAATACCACTTGCTAATAGGTCTTTCAAATGAAAGTAATGAATTGCACTACGAATTTTAAAGTTGTCCATTTTCCACAAAATGCAAAACACACTGACTTAAAATATTCCCCAAATACAAACTGAAATATAGAATACCTTCAAATTTAAAATAGTGTTTCATAAAAGGTTTTGAAACTTAGACAAAAACATGCTATTAAAATACCATATGTATCAATACAGGGAACCTACAGCCCATGTTGTTACATGTATATGCGGTCAAATGGTTTTGAAATATATATCGACTACTTATATTTTTTATATAGTGCAAAAGAAAAATTTAGCAAAACATTCAGAGATTAGTTATTTCTTAATGAATATTGTAATTATTAAAACTGTTCGAAATTATAAACACAATACATATTATGAATAGGAACATAAGGTGTTTGAAATTAGTCAGGAACCAAAACTGTATCTATTTGGCATTGAGTTTTAATTGAGTATCAAATAATATCTGTGTAAATTGGGAAAGTTGGGTAGAATACCAATGAATAATTTACTGATAACAGCGAATACCGTATACATAATAAAAATTGAACAGGATAATGTAACAACAGTAGGTCAAACAAAATAATATATTCAGAAATTTACGTTATAATACTTGAATCAATTAGAAACTGCATATCTGGGTTTTTTCTTGCACTATCAAAATTTTTTTCCTATGACACATTACATTATTTTGATTTGAAAAACTATGACATGTTTCAGGGTTAATTTTATTCACAAAAAAAAACTATCAAGAATTTTTGTGAGTTATTTACTGACATCTATTGCAGTACACATTTTTAATTATTCCATCACTTTATTCAATCAAGATGTTTTCATATTCAACACAGAATTATTCACTTTAATAAGAATGTACGCTATACGATTAAGTAGATATTCAATTACCTGTAATTAATTTGACTTTTTAAAACGTGAGAAACTATATATTTTCTCATACAGCAGTAGTTAAGACACCGTATTCTCAATTTGTGATTTACAGATTCAAACTCCATAGTAGTATCAAAATTTATTGGGTTCAAACATATGGAATGAGACTCAAAATATTGATAGTAAAAATCGGTTGATATTCCCCAACAGTTATAGCCAGTATAGTCTGCATCAGGCGGAAATGGTAACTTACTATTATTCTCTATTTGTAGACCATAGCAAAAGTTTTTTGTATAACAATTATTAGAATAGTTGAGGTTTGGGAGTGTTAATTATAAGTCAAAATTTTTATGAAATATTATTTTAATGTTTAAAGTATGTAATGTCATAAATACAGATACATAATAAACATTTCCATTATTAATAAAACATAATTAAAGGAATTACACAATGAAGCGATAAAGATGTGCAATATTTGCAACACAATTTCAGATTCTGCGTTCCACAATTTAGCATTCATCTCCCATTTCCACATCATCAATTGTAAGGTCGTCCAGCATTTCTTCAAGTGTGACTTGTGGCATCGATGGATCGAAGTCTCTATCGTCAGCATCCACAATAGTTTTATCTTTGAATATGTTAACATTTTGTCTCAATGCTGGATCTTCTTCTAAGTCATCCAAGAATTCATTATAATCACTGTAGAAAAAAAACACAAGTGTTATTGACTTAACTCAAGCGAATGAAAAATGATGAATGAACATATTATATTTATGAAAAGATTCTTTATTTTACATATAACAGCGTACCTATGAAATTTAAATTCAACTTTTAAAGTAACTGTGCTCTGAAAATTAGAAAATGGATTTCAATAGTGTGAAGATGACCACTCTAGAGTAAATTTGTGTAGACGTTAGCATTGTCAACATTGTATACTGATTTTAACAGATTTCACGAGAATTGGTCGTCAGGAAATTTCTCAACCCATTGGACATCCAATCCCACATCTTGGGTTTTTTCAAAATTTTACAGCTGCGGTATTTGAGCCCGCAACCTCTACCTTTGAAGCACAGAAAAAAGACCTTTCTTGTTTACTCTCAAAAAAATATTTGAACTAATTTTATTCCACTTTATATTCACTGAGTACAAATTCCAGATATTGAATTTATATCGTAATAGTAAACAACATATCGATTTTAAAACCATCTATCTCTTCCAAGCTGTTCGAATTTGATTTTACTGGAACCATATTATGAATCACATTTTAACATAATTCTTTACAGTGGTAAACCATAACCGAAAACTGCAACTTCAACACTATGGCAACCGACAATGTCATATTGTCATCGAAAAATAGTGTGAAGGACTTACTCATTCATTGTATCCAAAGCCATTTCATCATTAGCCATGTGTTTGAGCTTCCAAAGACGAGCACGCCTTCGAGCCAATTTATCTCCGTAATGCTTTTTAATCAGCACCACATCTGGAATCATACTACTGTCCAATTTTTCAAAACTACTGTCATTTATATTTGAATCTTCAATATTGTATCTGAAAAGTACAAAAGTATTTATTGATTATTATCGAACAATGATCTATGAAAACATTTATTACAGAATATGACTGAACATAACCATTAGCAAAGATTTGTTATCCAATTCTAGATGAATTGTCCCCCAATAGTTGTAGGTTATTTACATGTAATCCATCACAAAGTCCGACAGGTGGCTTTATTCATATAGAAACTATAGGTATTAGAAGGATTGTAAATGTTTTTCATTTATTTACATTCATCATCATATAAAAGCAGTCATTAAAATTTATCAAATCAATTTGACATATTAGATAAAATAAAACAAAATATGTTTTAACTATCGTATGTAAAACAGAATTCTATAGGCATTTTCTTACCCCATGACTGAATCTCCCAGCTTTAAAACATGGCCTAGATGCGTTCTAGTGTGAATTGTATTCTCTGTGCGACCAAGTTCTGAAGCTTTAACAACCCAAATATCGGCAACTACGTGCTTACTTGATATGGCACCTTGCCCAGGGAACACTTTCTTGTCCTAGAATACATAATTGGAGGTTATCTATACCATAAATTGTAGTTTCGTTTATATCATAAGCGAAAATTAAAAAAAAATGCAGTGATTGTATTTCTTACATATTTCGTCTTCCAAAACTGGCCAAAATTAATATAAGTATGATGCGAGTATTTTTTATTCAATATTGGTTACAATTAATGAACATATATCTTGCTTATATTATTGCTATAAACACAATTTATAATCAAAATTGACAAACCTTTTCTTTAATTATTTCCAAATCCATGACAATATATTCAACTAATTGTTTGGGATTACATATAGCAGTATATGGATTCCTCCAATAAGCAGTAGCAGACATTTCAGCAACTATAAAATAAACATTCAAATTAATTAAGTCATTCATAAAGGAATTCATTTATAGTTTTTGATAGTGGCGCTTAAGAGAAATCTACTTTTAACCAAATACTATTTGAAATCAGTCATTCATATACAACATAGTATTATAATATTATAAATCTATAATATTAGTAGATTATTATACTTACTTTGTCCAGAAGCCACATCCATTAAGTGTATGGAGTTAGTGACTCGATAGACGAGACATATTGGTGATATTGAGCCAAGTGAGCGGGTAGTAGCTTTAGGTAGACACACCAAACTATCCTTTGAGATAGGAACGATATCGACACAGTATGTAAATTTGTAATTGTAGATATTGCTGTGGATGTCATGTGAGAGAAGTTTCTTTGAATGTTGATATTTTATCGGCAATACGGAGACTAAAAAGTCAATCATCTTTCTAGCATGTCCTTCTGTTGTGTAGTAGAAGTCCAATCCATCTGTAAATAATAAATGTTAAAACATGATAACATACGCATAAACAACTCATGCCGCTATGTCAATGCTGTATAATTTTTAAGTAATGCAATAAGGTATGAAATGTATGATATACATGCCTCGAAAATAAAGCTAGCTTGATTTTTGTGATATAATTGATATTTTTTTTAGATTCAAATAAATTACCATGTATTGGTTTGATTCCTAACGTATTTTCATGAGCACGGTGCTTGAGAATTAGCTGTTCAAGGTAGTAGAAAGTTTTCCTGTTTTCAGATTTTTGCCGCACTTGCACCAATGAGCGCCAGAAGTCTTGAGCCTCTGATCGATGACAGGCATCACACATTTGATGAGCTACTGTATACTCTACCACAAAAACTTGCTGTAAAACTGTTCCGCCTACTACTTCTCCATGCACTGTCAGTTTCACCTGAGAAAAAAGAAACATCTATCAACACATTCATTACATAAAACTCCCATTAAATTGTCAAAACGATTAGAAAATAAACATCCCTATACATAGCATACATCTTAGTTGACAACATTCACAATTCAATCATTTACAGGGTGTCATTGAAACACGAGTACATAGTTAAATATGTTTATTGGAAACAATTGAAGTTTTTTGGTATTTGATTTTTACTGATTTTTTTATCGGCCTCATCGTTCTCTATTAATTTAGTTTGTTGTAATTAATGTTTTATCTTCCATATGGTCAATAAGTAAAATTACACTGATGGATACAAGCTGCTAGATGCCGACCTGTACGTATGTCAAAGTTCAATATTGTCAAATTTTAGCCGACTAAGCGTCAGGAACTCAGCCCCCAGATACACCCCTGGCAGTACCTTTATTCTCTTGGAATGGGGCTCCGTCCATACAAATCCAGCATCAACCAACTTCACTCGTTGCAGTCCCTTTAGTTTTTTCAAGCACAGCGCTAATAATTCGCGTGACTCCAAGCTGCATGCAATCCATTCAGTTGGTGGTTGTAAATATCTACAAAAATAATTGGAAATATTATAAAACAAGTGGGAAAAGTATGTCTTTAAATTGTCAGAATAGAAAACATGAGGTATAATATGATATATTTTACATTACAATTATAGGAATCTAATATAATATTTTATTTTGACTGATTTGTGAGGAGCATTTTAAATATATATATATATACTTTTTAAGCCATGTTCGCATGGAGCATATATTATTATCTAGAGGATTATAGGTATTTAAGAATCTATACCTTTCACACCCTCTACAAAAATGCAAGGTGACTTGTTTTGGAATCCCTTCTGTGATATCTACGCGACTTCTTAAGCAGGCGACACACATGTTGGAAGGATTAGCTTCAATCGGCGATCCGCACTCACAGCAGAGACTGAAAATAATACGTGTCACAAAAATTAGCATTCACGTTGTATTTAACTTCCAACTATGTATTCCAGTATTCGAATAAACAGTAATTAAGTTGTATAAATACAATCTAAATAAAAAAAATGAAAACTTACATTCTCGAAACTCCGACGAGAGCCTCCGGCTCTAACTGGATATAATCCATTTTGTATAACCGAAACCAGAGGAATTAGTAATAATGGTATCACCTGACGTCAAAGAAAACACGACTTGATGACTACCTAACCTATAAGCACATTGACTGATTTGTCAAAAAAATGAGTCCATTCGAAAACTCACAAATAGCCTAGTTACGGATGACGTCTATATCACGAGTGAATATTAAATTGATTTTAGTATTAATATTCCAGAAAATGCAAAAGTAGAGATAGAAAATAAATAGTGAAAGTGATGTTAATAAATATGTTTACTTTGTCTTATAACACAAAAATAATGAATGATCTGAACTTCACTCGCAGATATTATTATTATATTTTTATCTTCAGTTGAACATAATATTATGCAGATAGCATATACAATAATATTTGTACATTTTATTTTTATTTAAAATACAGAATATTTTTAACTTTTGTTTTATCGACAATTTCATAAAATATGCTGTGTCGTAAAAATATTTTTGAATGAAAAGTCTAAAAAGAAATTCTCTATTAATAATACTTTTGAGATTTGGAACAAGAAGTATTTTTTATCCTGCTAGTGGTTAGTCTGACGTCCTATCTCTCGTCTTTTCATAGGTTACATAAATTTTCTTAGCACTCGCCGACCAGATTTCAAGATGTTGGGGGCAGCGTCCAGGGTTGGCCTTTTGGCTTCAAAGTCTGAAAAAGTTCTCAACGAATCTACAAAGATCATCGCATCGCTGTCAGTAAACGGTAAACGCAATTATGCTGCCAAAGCAGCCGCTGCTAAAGGAAGTTCTGGCAGAGTCGTCGCCGTCATCGGTGCCGTAGTAGACGTTCAGTTCGACGATAACTTACCACCCATTCTAAATGCCTTGGAGGTCGCCGGGCGCAAGCCTCGTCTCGTCCTGGAAGTGGCTCAACATCTGGGAGAAAACACCGTCCGAACCATCGCTATGGATGGTACAGAAGGTTTGGTTCGCGGTCAGGCCGTGAATGACTCCGGATACCCTATTCGAATCCCCGTAGGTGCCGAGACTCTGGGACGCATCATCAACGTCATTGGAGAGCCCATCGACGAGAGGGGCCCCATTCCTACCGACAAGACTGCTCCCATTCACGCTGAAGCACCCGAGTTCGTGGAGATGTCCGTACAGCAAGAGATTCTGGTTACCGGAATCAAGGTCGTCGATC
>JAGVSQ010008476.1:0-14364 GCA_022683975.1 Rhyacophila evoluta
TAGTTATACAGAATCTTTTATTTTTAATTTATTATATTCTAATTTCCCTAAAGCATGACTAGGAGTGGACGATTGAAATTAACAGAGAAGATCTGCGTTGAAGATAGCTTTTATGGTGTCAAGACACGTCAATCGAAGGTGATGTGTGGTCCGCTATGGAAATTCAGACATGAAACGTGATCAACGAATAAGAAAATTGTGATCTCTCACCTCGGGCTTGATGTGCGTATCGACGTCCAGCGGTGATGCGAACTGGCACACCAGGGTGTTCCGTTTCATGATAACTGAAACAAAAACAAACTAATGGGTCCGATTGGCAACGGCACACTAGCGTCGCTCCCGAGCCTTGAAACAGCCCCCGTGTAACGATGGTTTTCCATCGCGTCCACCGTCGTCATCCCTCAGGCGAGGCTTCAGAACTTAACCTTTGACTTGCGACCCCAAGAAAGTCGGGGCAGCCGGAGACGTTTGAACATAATGCGTGGGTGGACACAGGGTCGTGTTCTCTGCCTGCTCCGACTGTGCGGACAATCCCCTTCATGAACGCGAAACAAAACTCACGGCCTAGCCAACTTCACAATACGAATATATTTT
This sequence comes from Rhyacophila evoluta, assembly GCA_022683975.1. Classification (NCBI taxonomy): domain Eukaryota; kingdom Metazoa; phylum Arthropoda; class Insecta; order Trichoptera; family Rhyacophilidae; genus Rhyacophila; species Rhyacophila evoluta. Next base: position 595 of record JAGVSQ010008476.1, read on the forward strand.
TAAATCAAATAAATAAAAAAAAAACTATTGCAAATGTTTATTGTCTTTTTATTACTATTTAAAATAAAGGGGAACCGATTCGTTCACATTATACGCTTATAATTTTAATAAAAATAAAACGCATCCCTTTAATAAGTCCCGCAAACTGAAACACCAATGCATTAATACAAAAAACTGTGCTAACAAGATGTTTTGGAGATATTTGAGTTTTTTTAATTATTGAAAAGTTTGACAGAGTAGTACTGGGTAGACCGACAGATATAATATGGATGTGCGTAACGTCTCGCATAGATATAAACTTTATATGCGCGGCTGGCGTGCGTTTTGGAGGGGAAATTGAGCCGTGTCAGTTTTCCGATACGAAAGAAAAAGTAGCAACGTGCATCGGGAGCACGCGTGTGTGTTATCAAACATTATGTCGACATTGATATCGCGCCAGTGTTTATGGTATTTTAAAAATATATACTTCCTAAAGATGGCACAACTGATAAAAAAATGCTCCAAAATTATGTTTGTTAGAATTAATATCTATTAGAAAATACACACCGGATTTATCTGCATTTAATAGTGGTATTACAGATGTTTGTTTATAACTCATAGGATTTTTTTCCGTACTAACTGTCTTATATTTTTACTTAGTATGAGTAAGTATTATTTATACACAGATTAAAAGGAACTGATACATGAATGAACAATATAAGAAATGAAGTCGTTTTGAAACTAAATGTAATTTATATTCTGCGTATAAAAAAAACGTTAATCCATATTAATGTATTTCGATTTTCATCACCTTTTCCGTTCTTCATCTACAACCTCTTACCTCAACCTACAAGCTGTTCATATTAACACTGAATCAACTCTACCATGCCAAATGTGTCTAAAAAAAACTAATATCACACCTGAGACACGATTAAAGGTAGTGGAATTTTAATTGTTAAGATTTCATTCGTGTTTAGTTTCACAGCCGTATCATCGTAAATGCCTAATACAAGTCTAATGTTATTGAATATGTGTTTAGGCTTATTATACGATGGATCAAACCCAACATGTTTTATTGATTGGCAAGTCATTTTAGCGATGGAAGTTAATTTCAGTACGCGAATAAAACTTGGATTAGTTAGCTGACATATAGATAGATCAATCAAATAACTATACATTTTTATAACTATTTTACTAATATATAAAATACCAGGCTGACATAATTGATAAGAGTATTTGTAATATACCAGAAGCTGGCGTATACATATTCAATTGAATGGAGTTTTATATTCCTTAATCTAGTGCTGCGTAACCTTTTATCTTTAACGGCACACTTGACTTTTTTTTTCAAAATTTCGCGGCATACCAAAAGTGAGAAATGCCGTCGTATCGGCAGCATTTATCATGTTTTTCTAATAGTGGAAAAATGCACCACGGCACACTACTTTACTGCGGCAGTGGTTGCGGAGCACTGCGTGCACAAATTATAGCAAAGCATGTATGATAAACTTCTAAAAGATATACTTTGGAGTAGTTATCATTGTAGTGATTTCATATTAATATTATTCGGAAAATATGAAGCATTTTAATAGCTTGATACTGCCAGTTCAACCTTTAGCATTTTTATACTGTTAAGACTATTCGTCTAATCGTCGCTTTAGGATTGGTTTATCGAATATTCCCGGAGCGTGTTTTGAAAAAAAAAAACGTATTTTCAACTAATTAGACGGTTTATACAATATCATATACTATAATTCTATTCTCCCACGTTACAGCAATCATATGGCTTTAAAAAATAGCTCACGTATATTCATATATTTAACTGTATGTATTTAAATGACATTTGTTTTTCATCTCTTGAAAATTTGACGGTTGTTCTATTCGAGAAATCAATCCTGAAGCGACGTAATGTTTAATGAGTATCCTTCTGTATAATAAAGGCTTCATCCAAGGCTACTACTACAAGTCATACAATTTGTATCTATTTAAACTCATATGCATATTATTCACAAGTTTTTACGGCAACATGATGCCTGCAAGTGTAAAACCAGACCTTCAATATAATTGTAAATAGTAAGATAAAATCAGATATTAAAAACGAGAGCAAATATAAATTCCGAGCAAAATTAATAAAAAAAAATTTGGAACACTCGATATATCACACGATTGGTTATAAGGTTATCAATTAAGTTTTTATTTAGATTATTAAGTTTTTTATTAAGTAATCATAAAATAAAAATATGAGGCATCTGGAAATAAATAAAGCTATGTAACTAATCCATTATTTCGACAATATTCGTAGCACATGTTGTATGTGATCGCTTTATGCATATTTTATAATATATGTTCAGATGATTTAAACCAGGACTGGCCAACCGAGTCCTTTTGTATGGCTCGAGATCATAATCTTTAAAATTATATTCATGATACAAAAATAAAATTTGGATCATCTTTATGAATAAGCAAAGCCACTATGTTTTTATTGCCATACAACTATATTTTGTTGTTACATATTTCCTTTTCATATCTACGATAGTTGTAGTATTTCAGTATTTATTAGATTTAAACCCATTGAATACTTTCTATAATATATACGTCCGCACTCAAAATTCAAATCAATCACTTAAAAAAAAAAATAGACGCTAATTTCGCTGGAAAGCCAGACCAGATATATATGGAAAAAAATATTGGATCAGAATTTGCAATTATAATGTGCAGGCCGTGCGACAAATTTGGGTTGGGCAGACCTGATTTAGACATCAGGAAAACTTTGTATTCATATATCTCTCATAATAATACAATAACTTATAATAATATTACTATGCGAGCATGTCTTTCAGTATATATTGCCGAGATATCACTGTGTACTCGTGTGGGACGTCATTTTAAAGCAGATTTTGTTTGTATTCTGACTGCCGTTTTAGTTTTTAGAAAGAGAAGGACATTTCCGATTTTTTTCGGACTCCAATTAAATAATGGCAGTCCGCAAGTTCGAACCACATAGCTGCATGAAAGGTTAATATGTTTTCAACGTGTATCTAGATACAGGACATGAATTTACAATGGGTTTTTCGATTTCCCGACAACAGATACACGTGAAAATATTTTGATACACATCCTCTACGCGTTATCCAAGTGGAACTGGTACATTAATCTTCTATAATTAAAACAACCCAAGTTTTAAGATTCGGCATCTTCAAGATAAACGTATTCGAATGAAATGCAGGTTGGTAAACCGAGAACAATACATCACCTTCAACGGAAAAATACCTCTCATGTAACCAATTTTAATAAATGGGATTAATATGACATTGCATAGAGTTTAAACTACTCGACGGATTGAAAAAAACCTCCCATGTGGTCGATAGACATACAAAAATGTCACTTCGAAATACTTCCTATGCATTCTAGATCTACATAGCAGCTATTGACCAAGCTGTACTTCAAGCCTTAAGGTTTTTATTTATGATCATACATTATTACATCTAAAACTGGATATTTTTGAGGTTTTAAAAAAACAATCCGTAAGTCTCAAACACCAGTATTTGACTCCATAACGTTTTTGATGCATGTGAGGTATTTTTCTGTTGACGACAATATACTAAAATTTATTATACATCATACACGCTAAAACAGTAAAAGTGATAAGCACTCTGTCTCAATGATTTGGGTGGGAAAGAAGGTCTACTTTCCAGCAATTTATTAGGTTTTGACAATATTGTAGTGATTTTGTTTCTATGCGCAAATCACAATTAAAAACTAAGTTATCTAAATCAGCATTCACATCATACGAGTAGTCTTAAAAAAATAACGATTTGTTTTCTTTATTACACGCTCCGTTTGCGTGTTTCCACTTTTTAAGAATTTCTTATCAGACTGTTAAACGTAATACATTGATACAATGTATGCTTAAGGCAATGCCTTCCAAACCGTATATATAAAACAGTAATTTTAATTAATATTTACTGTGTTTATTTAGTCAATCTAATTGTTAATTTGTCTATAATAGTCACACACCACAGTATGCATGAACTAGGAAGATTCCACTTGGTAAACATTGAGAAAACTTTTAAAGGATGTTTGCCGTTCGTTGGGTCACGATATTTGCGACGGTAGTGACGTAAGTAAGTAGACGTTATTTAACTCTTACTGCTCTATGATGGATAGAGAGTAGTGATCAGTACTTATAATACTTTTATTTCTACAAATATACCGATTGTAACGTGTCCATACTTTATGCACCCATAAAAACCCATATGATTTCAATGATGTTATTACGAAATAAAAATATTTATTAATATCGATAGAAATAATTAATTCGTATTAAATCTAGGATCGGCATGTATGTGTGTACGCCTCAGAGCGGAAGAGAAGGCGTATTCAAAGCGGTTAGATCAGTCAGTAAAGGATATCCGCCTGGACATTTCATCTCTTTTATGTTTGCATTTCTTGGACTAATTTATATATTATTTGAATTTAATTCACGATAAAATGTTTTTTTAAGCCAATAAAAATAATTGAACTAGCCGATTATGTATATTTAGAATTTAAAACATATGTTTTTTACTAAACACACGGGAGCCAAAGCCGTAGTAAGAGACAATAAATCGAGTTTTAAAAAACCGCATAAATAATACTGTCACATTATTATATAATATTTATTACAATCTGCACTATAAACTGAGTATATGGACTTATTACGTTGTGACAACAAGGGTTTATTTTTAAGGGATGATTGACAAACAACGAAACAACGGTTTCATCCCCATGATTTATAGTATATCACACTAGATTGGATATCTTCCTGGATATCACGAAAGGGTTTTAATATTAAGAATAAAATAATTTATTATTTTAGTTGGCATTAATGTTATTGGTGCAATAGTTTGTGCTGACAACTGAAAATTAGAATCCGAAAACTTAACCTGAAGTGGGCTGACCATGCTGAAAACAACACAGCACTGACGCTGTTAAGTAAGTGAAAAACATGATAAATACATTTATCCAGGAAAGAATCGAGACTCAAGATCCTTATGTTATACTGAAGGTATGATTCGAGATGTAAAATAATCTGCACATTTTAAATACGTAGGAAAACTCTTGTAAAGATGACAACAAGCTAATAATTGTATAAGAATATGATGATAAATTTTGAAAAGATAAGGAACTTAAAGAAAGAAGATCTCTTTTGATAAAACCCGCTTTTACAATATATAAAACTAGACGTCTGCAAAAAGGAACTAAGTTAAACAAATTTATATTAAGATTTTTAAATCGTTAATATTCTTTCTTTGACTTTCTACCTGTCGTGGCATATAAACGGCATTGATCCATATACAAAAGTAGTATACTAAACATCAGCGTTGCTAAAATCTTTAAGTTGGATATTTTTTGTAAAATACAGAATAAATATATTTTTGCAAGTTATTTTAGTAACGGGTTTATCGATTTATTATTATGTTAGCAAATAATTTATTAAATTTTAAGTGATGCCATAATTTCATCACTTAAGAATTTTTAAATGATAAAATTGATATGAATAAATACAATCGTAAGTGAATAATATTGTTTAAAATATTTACTCCGATTCCGCATTGATTGCTTATCTTTGGACACATGTATCCTCTGTTTCACACAATTTCAATATAAAATATGCATTTTAACTGGACGCTTGGAGTCTAAGCAAGGTTGCCTTTGGCATAATAATGTAGTATAAAAATGACGGCTATTTGTTCCACGTATAATATTTTATTATTATTGATTGACTATAATAATTTACGATTCCGAGACGAAAAAAAAATACGAGACGAATGAAATTTGAGTATTATTCGTAATGATGCACCATCTTTCTTTACAGGGACATAGAGATACGATATGTGCTATTCGTAGTAGCAAAAGAAGATCCGTAGTTATATGGTGGATAATATTTAACCCTTTGAAGAGTGAGTTAAAATTGATTCAAAATGTGTTCATTCAAAGAAACACTATCAGAACACTAATAAGCTCGTCAGTCTTAGGTTCATCCCAATCAATATAATATTATGATCAAGTTCGTCTAACATAAAGTGAGAATTGTCTGCGTATTATTATATCATTAGATGGCTGAGATATTAGTTTGCGCGCTTTGACGTCGGAGGCAGCTTGTTTAAGTCTCACAGCCGTAGGATATTGAATAGAATCAAAGATTTAGAAATGGGTATTCAGTTCTAAATCTTTGATTTACTATTTAACGTGAAAAATATTGTCAAACAATATATTTAGAATGCGTTGATTTATTTATACTCCATTTCTCAGGTGGTTATCTTAACACTGTCGAAATCCATGTGGTTCACTTTTTAAGTGGTTAAAAAAATACATTGTATCTTCCTTCAGTGCATTGAAAGCTATCTATTTTTTAACCATGTCTGCTCCGAAAGTGGAGGATATGGATCTACCCAACAATTATTTTTCACGATAATCGATTTTCAGACAATAACTCAACACAATGGGCATCCAGTATTGGATTCTCAGATTTTTTTAAAATACAGCTGATGTGAGAATTGAACCCGCATTCCTTGGATGCGAAGCGCGCATGCTGACCTCTAGGCCATCGGAGAGACTAAATTCATAGGATAATGTTTACTTAGTGTGAGTTATTCATTTATGTCTTACTTTAAAAAAAGTTAATGATTTCATTTCAGTCTATACACATCGAATAATTGTTTCATTTAATTTTAATTAGACTTCCGTCAATACCGATGAGACATACAAAATCGACAAAGGCCAAAGAAATATTAATGCGATAAAAATATAGTATAACAACTAGGGGGACTATAAATTCTTCATTGGAAGTTTTAGAATACTCAATTCAGTCCAATTACGACTGAGTTGCTTCAAGATGCACGTTTTTCTTTTGACTATTTAGGAAATTGTGAAAAAACAATATCATACTTACATTGCATATGCCAACACCTCCAAATAACGTTGTTCAAGCGAATTTTGTCCTTCCATCGCAGCTTTACGCCTTTGAATCTGTTCCATTTTGGTGATGTGAGCTTTTGTCTACGATAAAATTGAAAAAAAAATAATGAAAAATAAACAATTCAATTTATTAAATCACATATTATCAGGATGCAATTTATGATATTATTATAGTATTTATGCATTGCGACATTTTAAATTACACCTGCTAATATATACAAGTTCTTTGAGTCTGCCTGTCTGTTTCGTAAAAACTAAAATCCGTATATATATATTAGGTGGACCAATAAGAAACCGCGCATTTTTTAAACTGATTTTTGAGCACAGTGATATAGATACTGTTGAAAAAAACCATACGGCACAATACAAGTCCAGTGATAGTTCAAGAAAAGTATAAAGTTTTATGTGGCCTTCTGAAGTATGCTACTATTATGTTTTATTATAATTTTTCTAAAATTATCCAAGAGCATAACTTCATGTGTTTATTAACTTTCAGTCAGGATCAGATACCCAGGATCGCCTTAGTATACTTTTAACCATTGTTTCAAAATCATCACAATTTCTCTTGCCACTTCTTCTCCCGCTTTATTCTACACTGTTATACAGAAATCAGGAACTTCTAACCTATCTAAACCTTTATCTGCATCTTGGCCATCACAGAAATTCTTCCAAATATTTTCCAATTTTGTACTTTTACTTCTTTACGGACATTCAGTCCGTTATATCGAGGTTTTAAAATAGTATATAAACACTGTTAAGGCCGTTGCTAGCACACACGTCAGAAACATGGTCTCTCAAATTGATACCGGAAGGAAACATTTTCAAGACAGTTTGAGGTCCAATTTTTCACCAGAACAAAACTTAAAATAAAAAAAATCTATTTTCTTCTTAAATTGAATATTAAAGAAAAAAATAATTTTAGTCACAAGCAATTTTTTTTTATAAATTGAATTAGCATTTACTTATAAGACCTCTATTTCAAAATAGTTTCATGATGGTATTAGTTTCATCTAGAGCTATATCTGTAGCGATACATTATCATACCTAATATATATATATATATGTATACATATACGCTCCACATTGCCACATATATGTAACTAAATATTTTAAAGAAATAAGTCCGTAATATATAGTAATAAGAAAAGATGATGTAGTTATGAATAAAAAATATTATTTACCAAAATATTCTAGTATCAATAGGAAGTTTTCCTCTCATTTGACTCTATAATCTATGGTAACCATAGATAATATCGGCCTATATTTTAAAGTTTTTTTTTGCATATAATTCAAGACCGCAGCGACATCTGTTTATATGTAGCCGGACTAAATGTCTAAGACTACGAACACACGACATGAAAATGATTACGTAACGGTAATTTGAACAAGTCTAGATTAAGTGAAACAAAATAAACAACGTACAATAAAAATGATAGATCCGCATTGGTGTGTGTTGTTGTTTATTAATAAAATACTTGTCCGCGATGTACGAGATTAATTTTATTGAGCTGGGTATATACATGTACATACGTATAGTAAATAAATATTATAATTTATTTCGGATAAAAAAAATACATGGATGAATCCCTTCATAATTTTGCAAAACGCCGACGAGTATATACAATCAAACCGATTAATTAGAAAAAATTGCCTTAAATCAACAACAATTTATGGTAGCATTATCCATAGAAATCTTTTACATAATGTTTTTCGCCTGCAGTGCTATTTTACGTTGAATGGACAGAGTAAAATCTTAGAAGTGATTACCGATGATGCAGATGTTATATAATGAAATGACACTGAACATACAGACTAAATAGAATGTATCTCCGAGAGTGGAGAGGTTAGAGTTCGCACTGCTGTGTTTAAAAAAATAGAAAAATTCAGGACTGAATGCCCAATGGGTATAAGAATTTATTGATAATCAATTCTAATTAAAAAATCAATCAAGAAATGTCTTCAGATTGTGAAAAATTATATACTCCATTTCTGGAGTGGACATATTCAAACTGCTTAGATCTACATGTTACACTTTCTGAGCGGGTATGGTAAATGATAAATGAGTTACAGGAATATATTTTAATCAAAAATAAAAGACAGAAAATATGCAACCGCTGTAAATTATGATGTATTGACTTATACAATGTAAAGTGTGACTCAGTTTTCAGGGCTTTAATTTGTTGATAAATAATTTGATATTGATTAATTATAATCACATTAAATTTAAGATTTTAAAATTACACTACTGAATAGTGACTGTTCAAATTATGTATATCGTCGTCAATATGGCAGGAACATGTAACTCAATTTCAAGTTCAATTCAATCAAGTCACTTTGGAAAGTATAGTTTTATTTTTTGAAATCTCTCGTCCATCGACATTTTTTTGCATTAATATATAATTTGTAAACGTATGTGTGTATACACAAGTGTGTCAATAACAAATTGTGTTACGTATTCCTGCAATATGCGAAGTTATATTTCTAAGCAGGGTATAAAGATATTTTCTTTCAATTAATCGTTAATAGGAATGTATGTTCTTTAATAAACCTGAGAAACAACGCCAATGACCCAGAATATAAATATTATTTATCAAATTGTTATCATTTCAATCAGTTACTATCGCGTTATCAATATGAAATTTTGAAGTTTGCAAAATGTAATCAGAACAAGATCGTGTTTTGGTAAATAGATGGTGATATAATACTAATTTCCGGTACATGAGTGTTGGCTGATAATGATTACGTTAATATGTATTTCCAGGTCAGAGTTTTCGCATTCGTGGAATATTATTTTAATTAAATAATACGAAATTATCAGCTATATTTAATTATCACAGATCAGATGACAAGCATTACGGTTGTCAAGAAGTCACATCACATCTCTTTCCGGTAATCACATACACTGCATTCTTTAGAAAAATAAAAAAAAAACTGGAAAAAAATAGTCTCAAATGCTAATTTGACTCTGTTAAATGTTGGTTTTTTGATCGAGATTTGAAAATGTGTTCAACTATGTGTTTAACAAACATAATATAATACAGAACAATACTAAGTAGTCACAGTGTATTAATCAAACCAAAAATTAGCTGGAAAACACTATAACAAGATACCAGGGGTCGCCAAAAATTTTTGGCCATCGTCCATGACAATTTTGAAACCTGTTATTGATCACCACAATTTCTTTATAAATCGTAAAAATTATAGAAAGAGCATAAGAGATTTTTTCAATGCAACTTTTTCTCCCGTAATGTTCCATTTCGGAATCAAATAAGCACTTCTATTTATGTGACATTTTATGTGTTTCTATGAACAGCAATGTAAATAATTTTTCGTTTTGTTACAAAACATGATGATTAATTAAAGACCACAGTGGAATTTTTCAATGCTGAAGTCAACTTTTTTTTCTGTAATGTTTACATATTTTTTTCGAGTCTAAAATATATGATATATTTGTAACGACTATCACATATCATTGATAAATCTATCTGGTATTTATATTAATATAAATAATAACATTTTATTAAAAAAATAAAGAATGGCTTTCAAAACAAGGTGACAAGGCGCACATACGTACATCTACGTCCATACTACTGAAAGGGTCAAGAATCTTCACAAATTATATAGTAAAAATGTGACGGTGTTGGAGTTAGGTGATTTGAAAAATCGTTTAAATGCCATGTGATAAAATCATGTCCAGTAGATTATTTTTTAGTAATCTGTAATCGACGACTTGGGAAGGGGAATCAACGGTTATTTTTACCCCAGATACTGACATTGTTGTGTAAGTAATTTTTAAATTTGCATTTAATTATCGTACATAAGTATAATAATTTGGCGACAAATCACCAGTTTACGACACATAAATAAATATTAAAGTAAGTAATATAGTCCTATATTATAAAATTATAATATCAAACTTGTGAAATTAGACTATACACTAGGCGGATGTTTGGAAAGAATCGTTGATAAAAATATATACCAGCAATTGAATAAGCATTTACAATAACCGAATTAATTATCTTTAATGAAAATCATACGCGCTTACTTTTGTGTACGCTCTGACCTCGTATGACACGATCATAATATATAGTTCCAGAAAAACGTCGTGTAGTACAAATCCGTGTTATACGAGGTTCGAAGTTCGTATGAAATTAGAGTATGCGTACCAAAAAAATTTGAAGATCAATCATATCCTTTATTTTATTCAATAAACAGTATAAAAATTATACGTTTACGAATCTATCTATAGTACTCAGATAATATAGATCACTCATCATGACTATCATTTACAATCCTATTCATTGGACTCCTTTTCAATATGGGCTGTAAGTTTTCATTGAAGGAAAACTCCTGAAGAATTTTTGGATTTAACCTTTCTAATAAACTGTCTAATAAACGATTGTCTGTTTTTAGCGTGTGATTATTTTTGTAGGTATTTCACGATAAGCACTTTTTTAATTCCATCTTGAACATCAAACATCTTTCTATTCTATGACCATTTTTTATTATATAATGTTCTAATTTTTCAGCTAACCTCACATCTTAATTTATTGTTTTTATTGCGAAATATATATGTAGCTGCATTTTTTACGGTGAAAGTGGATTTTTTTTATTTCTTTGACTGTGAACCTAGTCGAATATGACGAATAGAATATTTTTGTGACGGCATGACTTATGGCCAAATCAGACATGTCAATTAATTTTTAAACGATTGTTTTTTTTCTAAAACCGTTTTATACAAGAATATACCACATTTCATCAACCGTGTAATATCGAGTCCGTGTTATACGAGATTTGGGTGTACTATAGAAATCGATCAATGTGTGATTTGTTATCTCCGAATCGAGTGTAGAGTATGTGGATTTTTACAATGGGAAAAATAATTTTGACAGATTTATTGTCAATCACTCAGCAATCGTTGGACATAAATATCTTTTATTTGGATCACAGCCTCTTCAGAGTGATTAATAAGCGTACATGCTTACTGAATCCACGTTTATTAATAACAATAAACAAGAATGTCTACTCTGATTTTGTGAAATCAAAAAAGGATTGACAAATTTAAAATATCAGCTCATTTTAGGACACCTTCATGAGACGTTAAGTAATCCACAATATTGGGTAGTTTTGTACGGATTTGTACATTTGAAAACCGTATGGACCTGCGTGAAGTAAACTTTCAATTTATGTAATAAGATCGAGCATATCGTATTCATCGTGTGCGACACTGTCTGCCAATAGTGATGTGCGTTAGATCAGTGCTCTGCAACCGCTGTGTCGCGGAATAATAGTATGCCGCGAGACGATGCTGGCTTGGTGTGGCGCATTTCTCGAATGTATGCAACTCCACTGGCCGCTATAACTGAACTAGAAGTGTGAATCATGATTTAGAATTAATAATAGAGTTCCTAAACAATATGAGCGTTGGCTTGTTTTATTGATGTTTTGTATGTAGCCATTCGAGTGCAAAGTGTTCATGTAATTTTCGTACATCCACATTTTTTCCCGTAGTGTGCCGCGAATTTTCGGAGAAAACGTCGGTGTGCTTTGGAAGATAAAAGGTCGTGAAGCACTGCATTAGATGATGCGCACGTATCACTGGAAACAATATACAAGCGTCGGATGTTGGTACTGAGTCCATTGAAAAATCCGCGACAGTGTGACGTCCCGGTTAACGATTGGGGTTCTGGCCTCTGATTAAAGTGACATTAATTAAGCATAGCCGCCTGTTTATCAATCTTTGGTGTCTGAGTGACCTCTGAAGAGACGGACGCCGATAACATTAATTGTTTATTATATCATACGCATAACTATTTGTCTATTGCCTCGCAAATCAGTTATTTAGTAGGTATGTATACAGGTTCAATTGTATAATCGACGCACATGCAGCTCTTAAATTAAAAAGGGTGTATCAAGAATTCCGTATTAGAATAAGCCATCTCTAAAAGCATCTAAAATGTTTCTGTTTTATTTTGAGTTATTTAAATCATTTTACTAGTAAAATCATAAGCATTCTCTAGAAATTCATACGCTAAATAATTCTTTTAGTACAGAACTGATGAAATCTATCAAAACGTGCACACAATAAAAATAAAATTGATTTTGAAGTAATTTATTTATATTATAGATTATAGTTTCACGTAGCCTTACTGGGAACAAAGAAAATAAAATATTGTTTTAATCCACGAATTTTATTAGAAAAGTTTTTATGTATATTTGTATGGCGAGGTAAATAGTATTTTTATTATAATTCTGCCGATAGTATATAGAGGTATATAGCGTGAACCAATTTACCTGGTCCTCACTTAATATGTATTAATAATATTATAGACTCTTTGAAATTCTTTCTTCAAAATTCTTTGAAAATTGTGAACCTTTATACGATTAGTTAATAAGCACTTAATATATATTTTTTTAAATGAGTTTATTAATACCAATGACGATAATATTAACTTTTTTCTCAAACATTGAAATTCGCAATATCTTAGTTTTAAGTAATAATCAAATAAGTTGTGACAATAACATATTATTGCGATGTTTATAAATTTACTCTGTATAGAATGTTGAGTGCAATAAACAAAATGTATTGAAATTATTAAGTTGTTTTGGAAACAATGTTAATTTTCGCAAACTTTAGCATATTTTGCGAATCTGCCAAAATCATCCCGCGGTTTAAGTGTTATAAAAAAAGTTTAATGCATGCATTCTATCAGTGCTGCTTGGTTGTGAAACGTGGTACCCAACAAAGGCCCAAAACAACCGTATTCTGGGCATAGGGTGGTATAATTTTGTTCGAAATGAGAAGATAAGAGAACGGACTATGCAGCCACT
>JAGVSQ010008477.1:0-14363 GCA_022683975.1 Rhyacophila evoluta
TTTTTTAAAAAAAAAAAAAAAACAACGCTATTGCTTTTAACCAGACTTTTAACAGTTAGTATAATATAAAATACAGAAGCTTTTTCTTCTCAATGGTGTTGTTTAGTAAAAATGACTATCTTTGAATATTGAGGTAGTAGCGGCCAAACACCAGCATAAACAAATTATTTAAAGCCAGATCGCTACCTCTACGAAAAGCTTTTTCGCTGTTTAAACAACATCATTTATTCAACATTAGTTTAAACCCTTTAATATGCATGGGGATGGCTTTAAATTGAACCCTTCCACCAGAAACTGCGAGCATAATAATATAATGCATGAGGGTTTGTTTTATCCCATCACATTTTGTCACTGGCGGAGGTAGTTGAGACTTTGTAAGGTAGCTTAATACAATGGCGGTTTCTCCAGCACGCATATGCATAAAGTAACAACCCATTACAACTATTCAGTAAAAGAAAACTTTTTGTATTTAATTTATTTATGAAAATAAGTAAAAACTTGAATAATATGTCACCTGGATGGACAAAAACTATTGTATTAGCTATAGAACTGAAGCTTTCTAGGTTTGATACATACATCTGCTAGGTTTAAAAATATGTACAGATGTAGGACTGGATGATATATAAATTCAGCAATTCTATAACAACCAATTCTTCTAAATAAAAAAAAATCAATACGTGTTTTCACGTTACGTAGATACGTTAATTTTGGAGTAGCCAATTCAATTTGCAGAGGGAACAAAGCATGTGTGAAAAAATATAAATATATTGTAAAATGATGATTGTCTTTACATTGTTTTTATTTTTCTGTCATTGATTGATATCAACTATTCATCTTTTAAATTCGATAAAACTTCATCAAGTATTGGTGAATATCATTGACCTGTGAATGGCTAGGCTCATCAGATGGTTATTTCTCGGATCTATCAAACTAATTAAATAATACTTATATTTCTTTTCATGTGGTTTTTTATTCAAGCTGCGTATTCATAGATAATAGTTATATGAGATTTACACTACTGATTGTATTACCATTCTCTGTAACCATACAATTTTTCATCGCAACTTATAGTTTCTATTTAATATTCAACATTCTAGGGCTTGCTGCTGTACAAAATTGTTTTTTAAATATTTACATATAGCATTTTTACTCAATTTTAAGGAAGTACACAGTAAATAATATTTTAAATAATCAAGAATACAGTGATAACTATCAAAGTTTTGGGTTTATGTAAATATAACAATAAAAAAAATTCAACCCTGTATTTTATTTTTCTATATCCGTTCATTAGATATAATTAAGATTTTAATAAAATAATCTAAAAAAATCTTTAAGGTACAATTTATAATTATTTATTTATGATTAGTAAAGCTTCAAATAAAATTCTTTGATCGAAAATAAAATTCGGAAGTACACGTCAATTTAACAGATAGCTACACGTTTATTTAAATGAAACATTGTTTTCAAATGGCTTTTAAATTTTGGTCGAGCTTACGAAGGGTATTTATTAGCGGCGATATTTTAAAACAAAACTTTCATAATTCATCCAGAAAGGGCTCGTTTTTGTTGAAAACATGTGGTTAACGGAGTCGAGGCAATTATTTTATTGGTGACAAGCCTGCTAGGTTAGGTTTACTTTTGCTTACTGAAATACAGGGGGTGACCTTACAGGGAAATTTAAACAGTACCAACTGTGTACATCTAACTTTTATATTTATTACCATCTAATATAAACATGCATTGTTTGGTTGTTTATTATGTAGATTATTTTAATGGCATTGTTTTAAAAATGTTGCAATTATAAAAAATGAGTATGAAACATCCCTAGAGAATAATTAGCCTTTAAAAATTAATATTGACTCAAGAACCCTGCGGATAAATAACACTATGTTTTTATAAACTGACTTTGAGCTGTTTTTTAAATATGTTTATCAATTTGAAATATAGGTATACAGAAACTTAATTATTCAATAGTTAGTATAAAATTATTGAATAACTGAAAAAAAAATATTTTTTTGTTATAAAAAAATATTTGCTTTTAAATGTAGCATATTATAAACTTGTGTTATTCGAAGATTTTATTACCTATTTGTAAAAGTTATTGGATTTAATTTTTTTAATGTGTCCGCTCCAAAAGTGTAAAAATTTCCGGTCTTTTTGGTAATGTAGAGGTTAGTGTGCGTGCCTAGTGCAATTTCGATTCCCACATCTGTCGGATTTTTGAAAAGCCAAAAATGCAGGATTGGATGCTTATTGCATTGAGCGATTGTCTGACAAAAAATTCCCAGGAGAAATAACTAAAAAAAACACTAAGCTTAGCTTAAATTCGGCAAAATCGAAAAATGTCGTAATGGTTGCCAAATTAATAAATGAAAATTAAAATGCAACGGTCAGCTATAAATATTTTACCATTATGTATAATACATTATCAAAAATTTACTGTTAAGCACAACCAGACACAATACATCTACACAATGTAAATACACATATACTTTTAATTTGTTGAATGAATGCCGTTGAAAAAAATGTACCGATACTTTGACGTATCAATAGAGTTATAGCATATGCTATTTGTTTGGTAACAGTGATATGATTTTACAAAAACTGGGCTTAAGGCACATAACAAATAGCTCTCCATCAGCTTTATATTTTATTAAATAAATACCGGAAGATATTTTCTAACAACAATTTATCTGGCACATGTTATAGAAGACAGTTATTTCCATTTTATTTTATTTTTCCAAGAACGCTCCCATATTACATTTGGATTGTGATTTTATAAAGCTTCATGAGATAAAAATAAAAAACCATTTGACAATAAAATAACAAAATATTTATTACAAAATATACAATATTCATTTTTACATGAAATATTTAAATTTATTATTAATAATATTTAGTTTCTAACATGTTTTTTTCACATCAATAAGTTTTATAACTGTATTGTATAATCGGTTTTAAGACTACTTCCAGAAGAGCATTTCAATTAAATAATACAATAACAAAAAATATCATATAATTACTAAAAAAAATGGGCTTTTATAAAAGTTTAAATTAAAATAATTTATTTCTAATCATTAAAATATTCTAAGTACCAATCAATTATTTACTAGTTTATAAATAACAGTCATATATACATTATCTACATTGTCTTAATTTCATCAAAATCACTTTCTAAATTAGTTCCAATTAGTGACACAAAAAAATGTAGTTATAATACTCCGTGGAACTGCCAAAGACAAAAATTAAATTAGGCAAGAATCAGTAAGTTATAATTTTCTGAAAAATTTAAAAGCAAAATATTCGTAACCAGTAATGTCATTCCTTCTTTCTTAGTTGATAAAAAAAATCATCAATACTACAAAAATAAATTGGCAAGTAGAATAGCATTTTTACAAACTTAGAAATATATTGTATAATTCTATAATTATTATAGTATCATTATGTATGTTAATACAAAATTAAAACTATTGATAAAATATATTTACAAATTCAATGAATTTAATAAATTATAAAGACTCAATTTAATGCACTAGATGTTAAATAATTGTAGAAAATATGTTTATAAATTCAATTAATTAACTTTAAATTTTTATTTTATTTTTTTAAAGTTTAAATTTTACAGCATAATACACTATATTTATACAGTATAGCTTTATTTCATTTATGGTATTAAAATGTAGGTGAGATAATAATGCCAGTTTAAATCATTACTTTTATTGTATTAAAAATATTATGAGATTTATATAAATTACAAAAATGAAAAAATTGCATTCTGTCAGTTATATCTATTATTACCATCAATTTTAGAACAATAACATATTGGAAGCTGGAATATGTAACACAAAAACAAATAGCAAACAATTGATATAAAATTAAAGATAATCAATCTTCACGAATGCTTTAATTTATTTATATCAGGATCCAATAATTCTTTTGTGACTTAATTATTGCGATAAATAATTCTATCAATTGATATACTTGAATATATACTTGATATAATTGAATACTATCAAATTCGTCCTTGCTGCTAATTAAAATCCACATTAATCACGCTGAAGGTCAAATGATTTACTGATTAGCTCGTTTCACATTTTTTAACTAGCCAAAAACATGCCGGATATATCGTTAGAATGGCTATGATTTCTGTATGACCTTAAAAAGTGCGATTAAGCTGTGAATCAATATCTAAATTATAAATAGTGTGAAAACATATTTTTATAGATAGTGTGTATACATACATTTATTTTATTTGTATTGCTTAAATAATAAAGTACGTATTTATGAAAATAAATATAATTTATTAAACTTTAATTTATTCTACAATGAGAAATAATTAAAGTCTAGCTTATTTTCAAAATGGACTTGCAATAGATTCAAATTAAAAAAGTAACAATACAATGTACACATAGCTTTCAAAATTTTATTTCATGGGTAAAAAGTGATGAGTTAGTTTAATTATAGCAATCGGTGTTCAATCTTATGGTATTAATTTTGTAAGTAATGGTAAATATATAATTCTGGGAAAGTAAATTAACTTTTAAAACATTGTTGTATAATTCTGCCAATCGATAAAAAATTAAATGTTGCACAACTGATAAAGAGGTGTTTTCATATTCTTCACGATTCGTAATAAAAAAATCGTATGTATTTCACAAATATTTAAAAAAAAAATTTAAATATGTATTTATAAATTACTACATATAAAATTATTCTATCATAAACAATGCTATATTGGCATAATATTATCTTTAAATAATTTAAAACTATTTCACTGCAACGAAGGAACACTTTGCCTTTCATGTAATTGTTTATAAATTATATAAGTACGTTTTTATTTATGCCATAACATGATTAATAGTTTTTCATTCACGCTGTAAAATTCATATAGTAATATTTTATCATTCTTTCTATCTCTTTAAAATCTTAAAATCATTATATAATATTTTTTCACAGCGAAAAAATCAACAAATTAATCTTAGACGATCTATAGACGAATCATTATTTTTCAATTATTTACAGCACAGTGATATTTGATTGTAAATATAGTAAAAGAATTAATATTTATATATCACTAAACCATTTTCGAGTGTCGCTAATACAAGGTATTTATCGTAGTTGAATAATGTATCTTAGTACAATTTCATGCAAATATTTTATCGTCTTTAAGAAACTTTTGTCATATAATAACTGATAATCATCACTTATCATTGTGTTATTTATCGTCACGTAACCGTTTCTAAAATCCACGGAACAAACTTGGAAATTCTCGTGCAAACTCCTGGTAAGTTGGCTTCCGCGCAACCGATACCCCAGCTGATAATCCCAGCAAGAAAATATCTGCCGTCGGATCCTCTAACTTGTAAAGGTCCTCCAGAGTCACCCTGGCATGAGTCTTGGCCACCTCTCTCGTGACCAGCGCAGAGAAAGATCTCGGGGATAAATTCGTGGCGGCCGGCACGGAGAAACATTGACTTGCAGCGATCGTTGGATACAATGGGAACTTGAACCTGAAAAATAAACATAAATTAACAAAACTTATTTCATGTATTATTTAAATACCATGTAATTTGTAGTAATAAGCGGCATGTAGTATTAAAAGCAAATTCATTAAAAATTGTTTATTCAAATCAGTATCTTGATAAACATTGTGAAAATAGCTTCGTCATATATATTATTATGTGAGATACTTCGTGACAATATGTGTTAAGATATTTTTTAGTTAAATAATCAATTGGATAGAAATTTCAATTGAAAATAAATGTTACTTTTTAAAAATAAATGGATGATTAATCAAACTATTAATCATGACCTTTGGTTAATACAGAAAAAGTAATATCTTGGAAGGCTATATAATCACAACCTTTACTCTCATTCCCTTTAAAAATATGCTAACACAAAGGCATCGTAAACCATGCAATTACTAAGGTTTCATTAATAATAATATGTTATTAATTTTGTATCTTTACATAACCCTATCGTATACTGCATAAGTGAAAAAAAATATTTTAACTTTACATGTTTTTATATACTATGGCAAACTTCCAAGCAGGCTTTTGAAAATTTATTTTGTCTCTTAGGCATTATAATTATACAAAATAATAGACCGGAACTCTGGCTTATTACCTCTAAATCAAAACCGTCTGTAAAAGCTTTTTAAAGTTTTCCTCCATGCGCTGCAGAATAATGAGCTTTCAGAAATACTAATTTGATATAGCACTACTATTAGTTACATCATGCAATAGCTATGTGTACAATTAATTAAACATAGCTAAAGTACTTTTTATAAACTTTGGAAATAATGTTTTTTTAATGCCAAGTAATATTGAAAAAGTTCTAATATATACATAAATATAAATTTAAATGTATTAAAAGCTTTTATTTCATTCATGTATATTAAAAATTAGTTGACATTGTATATTATTGAAATGACTGAAAACCATGAAATAAGTAAATATGTATATTAACAAGATTAGCGTGGGACCATTATAAATTGGCTGTAGCATAAAGTGGTAATATATAATCAAACTTAGGGTGAAAAGTTAACATTTTTTAATCTACATGTAACCAGTCTATAGTTTAAAAATGTCTTTTAATCAAATTTCAGCCTGAAATGTGGCATGGAAAGCTATTTTTACTAATTTACGTAATAACTCTGACTTTAATGCAGAGTTACAACTTACGTTTAATCCAAAAGAAGTATATTTTATTGTCATGTACATAAAATATTTATTTGACAAGGGAATATGAGAATGATTTATGGAAGGGAATTCACAAGAAAGTTTTGGACATCAAATTTACCGCTTAATGCTAATTTAAAGTGATTCAAATGAATTATTTATACCCCCTTTTTGCCGTTATGCTGTATGCAAATTTTATTTAAATATCCTTCGCAATACTGAATTTTTAACGGATATGAAAATTTATCACATAAAATACAAAGTAAATACTACGTCACTCAATGTCATCATGCATACGTTATAATAATATCTTACTATGTTTTAAGTGTAAGCATATTTTTCGTATTCATGAACATGATTGCGCAACTTTGTTTTTATATACTAAAAATATCATCAAACGTAATAATGTTACGAGCTTTGTGCATTTAGTAGGAGTGAGCTTTTTTCAGTGGAAAATAAAAGAATATTTTTTTGATTGCTTGTATATTTTTTTAAATAAAAGAATGAATATCAAACTTGCGTGAATCAGATGTTAAAAAAAAACAAATTCAATCGTTTCGTTTATCATTAATGGCATAATAAATATAGGATAATGGCCTTGTTAATATAATGTTTTATTTTTGAAGATTTTTTAATTGAATTTTTATTAAACTTTTTATATAATTTTGAGATAATCGTAAAAACAAACGTAAAAATATCAAAATACGTATTTTATTTCAATTTAGAATATGTTGGAGTATTTGTTAGAGCATCAGCAATAGCGTAGTTGGTATCGTGCGCACCTACAAATCCGAGGAATGCGGGTTTGATTTCTCTTGGATTTTAAAAATCCAAAAATATAGGACTGGACGCCCATCGGGTTGAATAATTGTCTGACAAACAATCTGTCAAATCGTCTTCACATTGCGGAGATCTATATTTTCCACATCGGGAGCAAACATAGTATAAAAAAATGATTGCATCCAATTTTTTTTCATGAAGTATTTTCAGACATATATTTATACATTTTATACAAAAAATGATATGAATAATTCAAGCTTTTAAAATATTCATTTGGTTCAAATTTGCGGATGCCTAATGACTGTAAGATTGGCAAGCAATAATCGTTAAAAATGGTATATTACGTTATGGAGATATGTATGGAATACACACTGAACAGAAATAATAAACGATTTTCTAAGAATTGAAATTTATTCTATGTCATTTATTATACTCAGTTTGAATCTAAATTTTCGATAACTGTTCAATAGTAACTCTCTTCATATCTATTACTATATTAAATTGCGATTTGAGCTAGATGAAAAAAATACAATACTATTTGTTTATGTGTATTGGCATTCATTATATTTTTTTATAAATTATTAGTAATAACCATAAACATATGTAAAATTAAAATCTTACCGAAATAAATTAAATGTAAAAATATTATATAACTACGTAACAAAATAAAAATTTGTTAAAATATTCAGATTTCGATCCAATCAATTGACTTTAAACTGAAATAGTGGCTGACTTTATCCTTTAATAGATTTCGCAGGTTTTTATTGCAAATTTATTAGGTAAATAGTAAAATCAATTTACTTATTTTCAGATTGACACAGTAATCAAAATACTTGAGAGATTTTTTTACAAAAAACACTGTTGACAATCTGTGATACAAATTTGTAGGGTGACATGTTTTTTTTGCCCGTAAAACCTTTCTGATACGTTCGCTTAGAAGCTGAAAGAATGGGAGGAGGTTGTATTGTCAGCAATCTTTGGTCTTTGATGTCGAGTAATAATAATATACAATACCAACGTTATGGTTTTTATTCACAATTCAGATTTTCAAAACGTAAATAAAAAAATCTTGATATCGGTTACCATATCTCACATATTTATTTTCAATGAACCTAATTCAATTACTGAAAGTAAATTTTTTTCTATTAATATACATTACATAAATTAAATTTATATATTCAAGATTTTGCAAAATATATCACGTTTTCCATTATTAAATTTGACACAAAATTATTATAATCGAATACTGATAACTACTATAATAATAAATATATTAAAATACATAAGTCTGATGAGTATTAATGTAATATAACTCTAAATAATTTCTTCGAACAGATTACTGCTTTTCTATCTAATATTTTAATTACAATGTTACCAACATATCCCAAAGCTTTTAAATTCTACTGTTCAAAAAGTAATTGTGAAAGCTTTTATGAATCTAATTTCATTGAGTCAAGCGATAAGATTCTGAAGATTTCTAAAGATTCAAGTTGACTTATAAAGTTTCAGAATACACACATTATTCCTCAGAATTTTATTTAATTTAACTGAATGAGTTACAGAATTATAAGCATAAAAACTGAAAAAAAATATTTTACTTTATAAACATTCTAATAAAAAATGCTTAAAAATGTTCACTACCAAAACAGAGTTCAGTTTTAAAATACTGTAGAAATATAACATTTGTATTTAATGTAAAACGTTTTTGAAATAATGCTACAGGTTTAAAACAAAATGGTCTTATTCTTATGGACATTTACAGAAAAATCTGGTAAACAATTATTTTTATCTCTGCGGATTATTGAGGTTTCCCTCTGGTGTTTTGAGAAAAAATGATAGTATGTGTGTAAGTAGCTTTATATTTAATTTTGGTCCATTTATGTTATTTGGTCCGGAGCATTATTATTTCGTGTTCGTATTTCGGAAAACATTTTTTTTCTCTTAGCTTAATAATTAACAGTTAAAGGAAAAACACCTGAGCAGTAATTTTGGGGTGGAACTGACTGATGTATGTTATTTGTTGCCGAAGAAAATTATTTCATTATTCCTGGAGACTTCATGAACATTTCTCTCATAAAATGTTTTTTTTTCATATATCGTGTAGTTACTTCAGTTTAATACAATATAATTTAGGAAGGCAGTTACAAAAAAAATACTTATGGTAAAAGTAATCAGTTACCATATAAATATTACAGATAAGGAGTTTTGTATCCTGATAATATAAGTGACTTCTCACACTATGGTATAAGCTGTTAGTTGAAAAAATAGTAGAAGTTACTTCTAATTAGGTAAAAAAAAAATTTGAATAATATTGCCTTTATTTCAATTATTTCTAGAAGGATTTTTTTTTAGTGGTTTGGTAATGTTACTCAAGTCTCTAAGCAAGGGGTTGCAGAACTATAAATCGACGCTGTAAAATTTATTATTCGTAGTTTATATATCGACTTTGGAAAGAAAAAAGGACGTAACCCACATATAACAAATTGTACAGGAGGCACTAAAAACGTGTTTTTAATAATTTTAATTCAAAATCGAAAAATTACATGGGCACAACTTTGAAGTGCATTAAAACTTAAACTGGTATTTTATTTAATCAATATGATTTTAATTTAATAAGTTATTTAAAAAAAACTAGTAAAATTGATGAAATGAAAGCTCCTTTTCTTGGTCGCAAATTTTTTCAAACTTAAAAGCTAAAGTTTGATACTAAATCGGTATTTTCAACTTGCATCCTTCTGATACAACGTATATAAAATTGTTTAAATTCTTATTATCGAATAAAAGCTATTTTAAAATTTGAGGGTTACGTCTTGTTTCCCTAAAATATTGATCTCTGGCGCAGATAAACCGAAAAAACTGTTATATCGATCACTTTGACGACTCTTACTCAGCTCTAATTTATATTACTCTTGTAATTATTACCATATATGTTTCAACAGTAAAAATTATGTTTTATTATATATTTTAAGATTATGTTTCAACAAAATATAAAATACTGTTACATGTTATAAAAAAGCTTCAAAGCATTATATTTTAAATAAATTATTTATTTTACCTCCTGTAGTACTGACGGAAGAGCGCCACCTTCAGATAGCCTTCCCCATCCCGTGACTGTAGCATTTTCTCCAACCAGCAGATCATCACTAGCTGGGAGACATACAGGACTGATATGAGGAGCAAAGGCGAGAGGTTCTTCCAGCTTCACCAGAGCCAGGTCATACTCGTACGTGAAATAGTTGTACTTAGGATGAACCGCTTTTCTAGCCGCGCCACGCTCTGCGAATGGATAGTCCTCCTTAACGTTCGCAAAGTCGTACTCACCGACTCTGATTCGGATTTGAGATAGCAGTAAACTGAAACAAATAAAGTTATTATTTATACATTATGTTAAAACATTAACCAATACTTTGTCCACTTTCTGAAGATGCATTAATTTGTAAAAAGGGCAGATGAAATAATTATATTTCAGTGTGTTCTACATCATATTAACCATAATCACTATCAGAAATATAGCTTTTATAAGTTACATTATTATTTGTGTAACATTTTATTTGCATAAATTGAGAATTTGTAGCATAATTCTTAACGGTTTTTTGAATTACACCATGCGTAAGAAATGCATAAATAATTCTCAATTAAAGTATACTATCGTGACTTAAAAAAAAAAAATATTTTTTAAAATATAGATCTTTTTAAATACAAATAAATGTATTATAAAAATATGAAGCATTTGTTAAAATAAAAAAAACTATTATAATGCAAGCAAACATGTATGGATAAAATATATCAAATCTTTTATTGTATGCAAACCATTCTTATTATATTTCACTGAAATATTTTTGGTATGAAATAAAATTTTCTATTAAGGTTTAATTTTTTTAACATAAATGTCCTGCTGAAATTAAAATCTTTCATCTACGTAAAGCTCATCCATTCCAACAAAACTAAGATTATTTTTTTCAAATAAAACATGAAAAAGCAATCTCTTCGGAGAATTTTTCAAGGATGGCACTGTAAAAAATTATATACTTATATACATACGTATTTTAAACCATAAATTCTTATTTTTCAATGGTAAATAACTAAAAAAGACTATAAATTTATATGAAAGTGTTTTTTCAATACTTGATTGCTGTTTCGCGGGGCTATTTTCAAAAAATATTTTTATTTTATTATATTTAAAAAAATATTTACACTAATAAAAAGGTCGATTTTTTATGTTTTCTTATGCAGTTCATAATCAAATTAAAGCATTTTGAACTCTCCGAAATTTTTCAATATGAATTCTATTCTAGTGAAGGTTAAATTAAGTTTTAGAATTTTACTTTTCTTATTTCCTATTTCCTCAAAAAAGATTATTGAGATACTAAACAATAATTGTTTCCTTTTCCGAAAAATAATATAATGTAAAATGATAAATAATAATGCCATTACAACAAAAAATATTATTCTTTATAAACATTATATTTAGCAAATCATTAACTTTTATAAAAACATATTACACAGTTTTCAATAACCTTAATAAAAAAAACGATATTCATAAATATTTTTTTTATGTATACTATTTCGATTAAAATACTCAACTCTCGAATAAAATCTGTGGAAGTATTTTAATTTTGTAAAATGTCATAGCTTATTATTGATAATATAGAATATTGTTTCATATGAAGTAGATATAACGTAAGATAACAAGTAAATTTAGTTTCATAAATATTTTCAATTACGATACGTTAAGTCTCATTTCGTGAATAAGTCAAATTATGAAGAAAATATTAAACATCTCTTTGCTTTATCAATGTCATATCGGAAAATTGAAAAATATACATTCTGTTGACAACTTTGGAGGTTATCAACTCTGTCTAAACTTGTGTTCTGGCAGTATATATAATACAAAAGATTTGTTCAGTGAAATTTAACAGTGATGTTTGACTTTATATATTGTAATATGAGAAACGGATATGTTAGAGTATTACTTTTAATAAAATGAAAATCTACAATGTGAAATGAAAAATCTCTTCTTTTTATCAATTTAATATTTATTATAAAAGGTTTTATCTTTTTTGACAGTAATACAGTTTATACATAATATATATACAAAAAAAAAACATTTGAATAATAAGATCTACGGAGTCACTCATTCAAAGAGTAACATTTCCGTATTTTATTCACACATATCCGAATGGAGACGTATGAGATGAATTACGTCACTTCCGGAAAAGGGCACGCAGTTATTCGTATTTCCGGCATGATTTATCTCATCTGCCCAAAACCATTTCCAGGATTCCCCTTCGCATTATGACAGAGAGGGGCCTCCTGTTAAGGAAACGCTCTTTTATTTTGGGATTAGAAAGTGAACTTCTAAAATGAAAACCATGTTTTTCTTTTACGTAAAAAGATTTTTCTTTTTAGCTTCCAGCAATGAAATGATATCAAGATTATTTACTACCGACGTAAATAAATCTTTTTTACTTTCAAATTTATTTATTGGTGAGTCTTCCATTATTTTATAATTGTATTAAAATTTTGTTTATGCAGTAGAGACATGGTTACACACTCTTTTTGTAAATTTACTAAAACACGCTTTAGAAAATTTCCACGTTAAAACTTCTGCTAAATAAAAAAATTCTATTTTTTCAACTTATAGTTAAATACCATTTATGCTTTTTTCTGCATATGTTTTTTTCAGTATAATATCATCTTTTCGAACTGAAAAATTAAAGGAGTGATTATATTTAAAATGTCAAAATATTGACATACGGTGGTAAAACTTTTTTTAACGGCGCATCAATTTGTGTCGAGAAAAACTTATTAATATATATATATATATAAAGTAAGCGAAAGAGCTAGATTATGAAGTTGATTTATCTTTACAGCTATCATGCTACAGTAAATATCACTCCACCATAAATTCACCACCTTTCGGTGACCGACAGATTACCTTACACGTCTTGGTGCCGGAAATTGCGGGTTCAAATATCACAACTGCAGAATTTAAAAAATGTAAAAATGCAGAATTGAGTTTTCAATAAGTCAAATAATTAGCTAGCAATCAAAACCCTTGAATAAAATTGGTTGAGGCTAATATGTACAATCTATTAGATTTTTTCACATGGTTAAGATTCATTTGCTCTGATTTTAGAAAGAGCATGGTAAAAAAACATAATGCGAAAACAGGTGATTCTGAAAAAGTAGTTTTCTTGTCATAAAACGCAAAATATTTCATTAATGATATTTTGGAATGTAATTAATACCCAAAAACACTTGCCAAACAAATAAACAAGGTTTTCCATTTTTAGGTATAAATCACAAAATAATTAAGTTTCCTAGTATTTCCTACGGCATGCTATAAAGTCTCAAAATTGATTACCTAATACAATATAAAAATATTAACGGATTTTCTGTACAAATTGTATCTTATTTAAAATCATAAATTGTTCGATAAGACAGAAAATAAAAGGCCGTCGTTTCCAATAAAGCCTTTTGTTCTTTGCTTAAATTAAAATTTAAAAGCTTGTTAAAAGTTATCAGATAATACTGTAGCGATTTCAAACAGATTTGAAACGTCGAAACAAATACAATTTGAAGCTTACTTTATTTTTAAATTATTTCAACTTAATATAAAAACAAAAATTATTTACAATAAAACCTTATATTTTCAATATTTTCAAAAAATCGCCATACAGCATTTTTTCAAAATATTTAACATGATATATCAAAAATAACTACCCAATATTTATTATTTTTCGGAAAAATGTCTAGACTTTTTATTTTATATTTAAACTCTATCGTTAGTCAGCAATTCATGAATGTTTCTTTAATATTTTGTTTTATATATTTTTTTTTTTTTATATACCATGTTCGCTCCCAACGTGGAGCATGTGGATCTACACATTGTGAAGATAT